>CAMRHE010001243.1:150000-156755 GCA_947044405.1 Leptodactylus fallax
TGCTTCTTTGGTAACTTACAAAGTACAAGCACTATCACATCTCCATTAACACTATCAAAAAGCCATGGGTCTCAGGATATCTGCAAAATGTAATAAAACTATATAAATTCTGCATCCCCATAACTGTGCCGACTTGCAGTGTTAAGTTATCATAAATGCCTTAAAAACAAAGCCCAAAAAGCAATCATTGAATTATGCTAATTTTCCACATTCCACTATAAAAATAATTGTTACAGTTTATCAATATATTCTATGAATCATGAAATACTACTGATAGGAAATACAACTTGTCCTGAAAAAAACAAACAAACCCTGATATAGCTATGTCAATGGAAAAGTATGAAAGTGTTAACTCTGGGAAGGCAGAGAGGAAAAATACCAAGAAATTCAGAAATACTAAAAGATTTTCAGTAAAGTAAATGACAGAGATTAATAGACATCGCTCTAATAAGGAAATGCCTCTTGTATGAGGTTATGAGAGCTTTTTCCTGTGTATCTAATATTTACAGTTGCCGAGGATATGAACTCTCTGTGTACAGTCATCTCTAGCATAAACTCAATGAGTATACAAACTATACTAAAAAATAATGAGTATTATATACTTATAAAGTATTATATGCTTATTATACAGTGTTATATACATATACAATATTTTATGCTTATACAGTATTATATACATATTGTACAATATTACATACTTATTAGACAATAGTATATACTTATTTTACAATATTATATACTTATACAGTATACTTATTATACAATACTATATAGTTATACAATATTATATACTTATGCAATAGTACATACTTTTATGCAGTATTATATACTTATACATTATATACCTTTTTAAAGTATATATTTATTATACAATATTATATACGTATTACACAGTACTATATACTTATTATACAGTATAATATAATTATACAAAATTACATTTTATACAGTATTATGTATAATAGACTATAGTATATAATTATACAATATTATATATATAATAAGTATATACTTATACAATATTATATACTTATACAGTATTATATATCTATTATACAATATTATGTTATATAGTATTCTACTTATTATACAATATTATACTTATATTACAGTAGTATATACTTTTTATACTATATTACATAGTCAATTTACCACAATATATATTATACAGTATTATATACTTATTTTACAACTTTATATACTTATACAATATTTTATACTTATATAACATTATATACTTTTTATACAGTATTATATACATATTATAAAGTATTATAAACTCATTACACAATAGTATACTTATAATACAATAGTATATACTTTTTATACAATATTATATATTTAATTTACCATATTATATACTTATTATACAATTTATAACTTATTATACAGTATTATATACATATTAGACAGTATATATTTTATACACTATAATATATTTATTGTACAATATTATATGCCTATTATGCAGTATTATATACAATATTGTATAATGATATATTTATTATGCAGTACTATATACTTATTATACAACATTATATACTTTTTTTACAATATTACATACTTATTATAAAATATAATTATAATACAATATATAATTTTATATACATTAGTTAGTTAATTTACCATATTATATATTTATTATACAATTTTATATATGGATTATACCATATTGTATACATATTAGACCAGATTATATACTTATTATACAGTATTATATGCTTATTATACAATAGTATATACTTTTGTACAATATTATATATTTATTATATAGTACTATACAATTACACAATGTTATATACCTATTATGCAATATTAATATACTTACTATACAATATTGTATATTATACAATATTATATACTTTTTATACAATACTGTATATGTTTTAACAAAATATTACATACTATTTATACAGTATTATAAATGTATTATACAATATTATATGTATAATACATTAGTAAAATATACTTATAATACAATAGTGTATAATTTTATATAATATTTAGTTAATTTACCATATTATATTTTTATTGTACAATTTTCTATGCTTATTATACCATATTATATACATATTAGACAATATTATATACTTATTATACATTATTATTGTACAGTAATATGTATTTATTATACACTAGTATATAATTTTCATACAATAGTATATACTTATTATATAGTATATACTTGATATGCAATATTATAAACTCATACAATATTATATACCTATTATGCAGTATTATATACTTAGTATATACTGTACTTTGTATACAATGTATAGTTATGTAGTATTATATACTTATTATACAATATTATACAGTATTATATATTCAGTATTATATACTTTTTATACAGTATTATATACATATACAGTATTATGTACTTATTATACATTATATAGTTATTATACAGTATTATACACTGTTATATACTTATTATACAATAATATTTACTTTTTCAAGTGACACTTTGTTAAATTCACGGCCTCTCGTAACCAATACCTGGATTTCAAAAATTGCTGATAACAGATCCATCATATGTGCTAGCAATCAGAAAAGTTGATTCAGTATGTTTATTGAGGGTATGAGGAAAATGATACTAAATAAACAAAAAAAAGGCAAAACTATTTAAGTTTTGGGCCCAAAATCAGTAAGTAAGCAAGCAGCACTTTCCTCTCCGAATGTTTCAGCACGAAACAAGCGGAAACTGAACGGAAACCACACGGACCCCATTATAGTCTATGGGGTCCGCAGGTTTCCTTATGTAACCTGCTTCTCTCTGCGTATAGGCTTCCATTCGGGGGGTCCCCAAGCGGACTCCCCTGTACGGAAACTGAACGCAGATGTGAACTGGCCCTAAGAGAAAGGAGACATAAATTAGTCCTTTATTACAAAGAAACCAATCACCAAATTAGATGGCAAGATATACAAAATAAAACTAATATTTTATTGATATACATTAAAAGTCCTATGAATGTCCCAGTGTGTTTAGTGCACAACTATTGAGGGAAGTTGAGTCTGGATTATACCTTAGTTGTGGCACCTGAACACATGAATAATTCTCGCATGTAGAATAAACGTGTTGCAGCTGGGGAAGATCTAACACTAGACCCCTTCAGCAGTTATTATTTAAGTCTGAGTGTTCAAATATTGGTGACTACAATTTAGCAATCTAGCATCCCAGAACTCATCTCTTATCTGGGTCACCAGAACATTCTTTAGTTTTTATTTTGTTAGGAAAAATGCATTTTATTAAAAAAAAAAAACCAGTACAAATGATCCCCTATTGATTATTTCTTATTATATTGTACTTTCTGGATTTACATCATTATCCAGGATCAATAATCAAATAACAATTATGGGATTTGGGCAATTTTTCACATTCCACACTACAAATAATTGTTACAGTTCCTCAATACATATATGATTCATGAAATACTACTGATAGGAAATACAACTTGTCCTGTTAAAAAAAACAAACCCTCATATGTCTATGTCAAAGGAAAAGTATAAAAGTTACAACTCTTGTAAGGCAGAGATAAAAAATAAAATAGTGGTTGTCTCAGGAATGGGTTAAGTATAGCTTTGGGAACAAGAGTTATACATTCAGAAATATACTTATTATACAGTATAATGTATTTATTATACAATATTATATGCTTATTATACATTATATACATATTATACAATATTATATACTTAGTATACAGTATGATATACTTATTATATAGTATTATATACTTATTATGCATTATTATATACTTATACACTATTATACAGTATTTACTGATTATACATTATATACATTTTATACAATATGATATACTTATTTTACATTATCATATACTTATTAAACAATATTTTATACTTATTATACATTATTTTATACCTATTATACAGTATGGTGGCACTGCAGCCTTGCAGCGCTTGAGTCCTGGGTTCGAATCCTGCCAAGGACAACATCTGTAAGGAGTTTGTATGTTCTCCCCGTGTTTGCGTGGGTTTCCTCCGGGTACTCCAGTTTCCTCCCACATTCCAAAGACATACTGATAGGGAATATAGATTGTGAGCCCTATATGGGATAGTGACTGTCTATGTCTGTAAAGCGCTGCGGAAAATGAGGGTGATATACAAGTAAGCATAATAAATAATTATATACCAATAATCAGTATTATATATTTATTATATAGTATTATGTACTTATACAATAGTATATACATATTATACATTATATACATATTATAAAATATTATATAATTATACATTATAACTTATAGAATATTATATACATATTATACAGTATTATACTTATACTGTATTTTATACCTATTATACAATACTATATACTTATTTTACAATATGTACTTATTAATCATTATGTTATACTTATATAATATTAGATATTATACAGTATTTACTTATTATACACTATTATATATTTATTATATAGCATTATATACCTATTATACAGTATTATATACCTATAATCAGTATTATATACTTACACAATATGATATACTTATTATACCGTATTATATATTTATTATACATTATTATATTCCTATTATATAGAATTATATGTTTACCATTGTTACCAGTTACTTTCCTTCTTCTGACTATATTGGAGTCTTCTCCTTCTATGTCACTCTGAAGAGATCCCACTATCACATGTATCATATCTTACATTCAACATTTCAGTTTTTAATGAGAACTTCCTTTATCTAGAGAGTTATTCTCATGACTAGCAGATCTTTATCACACTTGTTTTCTATTCTTATGCTTTTAGTTATGTCTTGCTGGTGTAATAGCGACACCTCCGGCTATCTCTAGAAATCACATCATCAAAAAGGAATAGAATCCAATTACACAACATTCTCAGAATATCCATCTATATATTTATGTTTTATCGCCCAAAAAAAGGGAATCTAAAAATGTCACACGGTGACTTTAAAAAAAAAGTATTCACAAGATGGAGCAATTCTTCTGCAGACTTTATGCAATGCTAGACTGACAGTGTTGTCCTGTAAGAGAGAAGAAAATTCCCAGAATGCAATGGTTTAAAGCAGTTGTCCAGAACTATGATATTGAGCTTCACTTCCTCTTCTTAGACAGTAACATCACATCCATTTTTCACATGTATGGCACTGTGCTTGGTGAGTAGTGAAGAGGTCATAGCAACCACACATAGGAAAAAAAACCTGAAAATTAGTCCAATCCTGAGCCAAGGAAAATGGCCCTTCCTGAAGTGGATAAATTCATATTATCAGTATATAATGAAAGTGATTAATGTATACAAGAGACCAGAGAACAACCAATACAGATGTGGTCAGATAAAGTCATATGCTATTTGTATCTGTGTGTTAACACCTAGTGGTGTGGGGTATATACATTGCAGCCTTACTTGGCTTTTATTTGCATGTTGCGATATTGTGCTGAATTGGATTCAAAACAAATTGGAGTTTTTAACCAAATTGGATCAGTTGAATGTGGACAAATCTACACATTTGTAATCTTTACATCATCATAAATGAGTATTCTTTATTTACATGATACTAGAAATGATACAGTGAAGCAAACAAGAACACATATGTAGACACAAGGACCTTTATACCAGCTACTGATTGGAATGAACAGGATTCATTTAAATGGCAAAGGCCAATACAGTTTTGGATGTGTCCAGCTCATCCATCAGTCTAATTGCAGGGAGAGCTGCTGATTAGTAGCAGATGTGTCTAGCAGAAGTTTCTGCTGTCCGGGGTAGGGGTTCGGGCTGTGCCTCCTCACCTTGTGTAAGGAAATTAACCCTCCTTCTCCCCATATCCATGTAGACTGCGTTTTTCACTGTGTTTGCTGTGTAGGAGAAGGAAGGGTTAATTCTCCTGCACATGATCTTCGTAGCTCCTAACTCCCACTCTATGCCCTCCTTGCAATAAATACTTCTGTCTTTGTCTGTCTTTAAGCTCTTCATCTCTCTCAGAGCAGTATACATGTTAATAGGGATCATCAGAAAGGTCCTTAACTCCTCAGTTTCTGTGGTCAATTTTCACCATGACATTTGAGTTGTTTTACAGTAAAAAGTTATGTTAAAAAAAAGTAATGGAAAGCAATATTTAGAAATATTTCTAGCTTTCACATACCAAAAATCTGTTACTCGTATTGTGTGTTATGTTGCTCTTTTAATCTTCACCTAACAAATCAGAAAATCAAAAATTTTAGGTCAAATACAATGTAGCAAATATAGCGCTTACTATATTTATAAATTTTTTTGTAATTTTCTATGGCTCTGAAACAACAAAATTGAAAAATAAGGCTCAAGAAATAGGTTTCATTATTACCCTAGAGAGATTGCAAAAGGAAGGTCCAAAAGGAATGTTAGAAGTGTTGAGGTGGAATACATACAGTTGCTTGAAAGTTTGTGAATCCTTCCGAATTTTTAAAATTTCTGCATAAATTTGACCTAAAAAATATATCAGGTTTTTATACAAGTAGGTAAAGAGGATTAAGTAAAAAAAAAAAAAAAAAAAAGTCAAAATATAGACTTGGTCACTTATTATTATTATTATTATTATTATTATTATTATTATTATAGAAGAAAATAATAAAATATATCATATCTATGAGTGGAATAAGTATGTGGTGTGACAGGAATCCTTGATATGAATAGGAGTAGTGTGCAAACGCGGGTCAGTAACCACACTCTCGCGCTTGAGGACAAGATGAACTATGTAAATGGTGCACGCGTTCCTCTGTGTATATAC
>CAMRHE010001244.1:0-156526 GCA_947044405.1 Leptodactylus fallax
TAGTAATATAACAAGTTTATATGAAGTATATAGCACACATTAGTAATATAACACACATTAGTAATATAACAAGTTTATATGAAGTATATAACACACATTAGTAATATAACAAGTTTATATGAAGTATATAACACACATTAGTAATATAACACACATTAGTAATATAACAAGTTTATATGAAGTTATATAGCACACATTAGTAATATAACACACATAGTAATATAACACACATTAGTAATATAACACACATTAGTAATATAACAAGTTTATATGAAGTATATAACACACATTAGTAATATAACAAGTTTATATGAAGTATATAACACACATTAGAAAAACACCCCGAAGTATATAACACACATTAGTAATATAACAAGTTTATATGAAGTATATAACACACATTAGTAATATAACACACATTAGTAATATAACAAGTTTATATGAAAGTATATAAGCACACATTAGTAATATAACAAGTTTATATGAAGTATATAACACACATTAGTAATATAACCCCCACACATTAGTAATATAACAAGTTTATATGAAGTATATAGCACACATTAGTAATATAACACACATTAGTAATATAACAAGTTTATATGAAGTATATAAGCACACATTAGTAATATAACACACATTAGTAATATAACAAGTTTATATGAAGTATATAGCACACATAAAAAACACAAAAAAACACACACTAGTAATATAACACACATTAGTAATATAACAAGTTTATATGAAGTATATAACACACATTAGTAATATAACAAGTTTATATGAAGTATATAACACACATTAGTAACAGTATATAACACACATTAGTAATATAACAAGTTTATATGAAGTATATAGCACACATTAGTAATATAACACACATTAGTAATATAACACGTTTATATGAAGTATATAACACACATTAGTAATATAACACACATTAGTAATATAACAAGTTTATATGAAGTATATAGCACACCACATTAGTAATATAACAAGTTTATATGAAGTATATAACACACATTAGTAATATAACAAGTTTATATGAAGTATATAACACACATTAGTAATATAACACACATTAGACTAATATAACAAGTTTATATGAAGTATATAACACACATTAGTAATATAACAAGTTTATATGAAGTATATAGCACACATTAGTAATATAACACACATTAGTAATATAACAAGTTTATATGAAGTATATAGCACACATTAGTACCCCATATAAACACACATTAGTAATATAACAAGTTTATATGAAGTATATAACACACATTCCCCAGTAATATAACACACATTAGTAATATAACAAGTTTATATGAAGTATATAGCACACATTAGTAATATAACAAGTTTATATGAAGTATATAGCACACATTAGTAATATAACACACATTAGTAATATAACAAGTTTATATGAAGTATATAGCACACATTAGTACCCATATAACACACATTAGTAATATAACAAGTTTATATGAAGTATAAACACACATAAAAAAAAAAAAAAAAAAAAAAAATATAACACCCATTAAGAAGTATAACACACATTAGTAATATAACAAGTTTATATGAAGTAGAATATAACACACATTAGTAATATAACAAGTTTATATGAAGTATATAACACACATTAGTAATATAACACACATTAGTAATATAACAAGTTTATATGAAGTATATAGCACACATTAGTAATATAACACGCATATATGAAAACAGTATATAACACACATTAGTAATATAACACACATTAGTAATATAACAAGTTTATATGAAGTATATAACACACATTAGTAATATAACAAGTTTAATATGAAGTATATAAGCACACATTAGTAATATAACACACATTAGTAATATAACAAGTTTATAGAAGTATATACACACACATAATAAACAAATATTATATGAAGTATATAACACACATTAGCTATATATAACACACATTAGTAATATAACAAGTTTATATGAAGTATATAACACACATTAGTAATATAACACACATTAGTAATATAACAAGTTTATATGAAGTATATAGCACACATTAGTAATATAACACACATTAGTAATATAACACAAGTATATAGCACACATTAGTAATATAACAAGTTTATATGAAGTATATAACACATAAAGTAGTATATAACACACATTAGTAATATAACAACGTTTATATGAAGTATATAACACACATTAGTAATATAACAAGTTTATATGAAGTATATAGCACACATTAGTAATATAACACACATTAGTAATAAACAAGTTTATAGAAGTAAAAGCACACAACTACACCCCAGTAATATAGCACACATTAGTAATATAACAAGTTTATATGAAGTATATAGCACACATTAGTAATATAACACACATTAGTAATATAACAAGTATATATGAAGTATATAACACACATAAAAAACACAGTAATATAACAAGTTTATATGAAGTATATAGCACACATTAGTAATATAACACACATTAGTAATATAACAAGTTTATATGAAGTATATAACACACATTAGTAATATAAAAAAAACACACATTAGTAATATAACAACATTATAAGTATATAACACACATTAGTAATATAACAAGTTATAAGAAGTATATAGCACACATTAGTAATATAACACACATTAGTAATATAACACGTTTATATGAAGTATATAACACACATTAGAAAATTAATATAACACACATTAGTAATATAACAAGTTTATATGAAGTATATAACACACATTAGTAATATAACAAGTTTATATGAAGTATATAACACACATTAGTAATATAACACCACGTTTATATGAAGTATATAACACACATTAGTAATATAACACACATTAGTAATATAACAAGTTTATATGAAGTATATAGCACACATTAGTAATATAACAAGTTTATATGAAGTATATAACACACATTATGCATAGTATATAACACACATTAGTAATATAACAAGTTTATATGAAGTATATAGCACACATTAGTAATATAACACACATATAGTAGTATATAACACACAAGTAATATAACATCGTTTATATGAAGTATATACACACAGTATATAACACACATTAGTAATATAACAAGTTTATATGAAGTATATAACACACATTAGTAATATAACACACATTAGTAATATAACAAGTTTATATGAAGTATATAACACACATTAGTAATATAACAAGTTTATATGAAGTATATAACACACATATAGTAATATATACACACATTAGTAATATAACACACATTAGTAATATAACAAGTTTATATGACAGTATATAGCACACATTAGTAATATAACACACATTAGTAATATAACAAGTTTATATGAAGTATATAACACACATTAGTAATATAACACACATTAGTAATATAAACATAGTTTATATAAATATAACACACATTAGTAATATAACAAGTTTATATGAAGTATATAGCACACATTAGTAATATAACACACATTAGTAATATAACACACATTAGTAATATAACAAGTTTATATGAAGTATATAACACACATTAGTAATATAACACACATTAGTAATATAACAAGTTTATATGAAGTATATAACACACATTAGTAATATAACACACATTAGTAATATAACACGTTTATATGAAGTAAACACACATATAACACACATTAGTAATATAACAAGTTTATATGAAGTATATAACACACATTAGTAATATAACACACATTAGTAATATAACAAGTTTATATGAAGTATATAGCACACATTAGTAATATAACAAGTTTATATGAAGTATATAAGAAGTAATATAACACACATTAGTAATATAACAAGTTTATATGAAGTATATAACACACATTAGTAATATAACACACATTAGTAATATAACAAGTTTATATGAAGTATATAGCACACATATAGTAATATAACACACATTAGTAATATAACAAGTTTATATGAAGTATATAGCACACATTAGTAATATAACACACATTAGTAATATAACAAGTTTATATGAAGTATATAGCACACATTAGTAATATAACAAGTTTATATGAAAACACACATTAGTAATATAACACACATTAGTAATATAACAAGTTTATATGAAGTATATAACACACATTAGTAATATAACACACATTAGTAATATAACAAGTTTATATGAAGTATATAGCACACATTAGTAATATAACACACATTAGTAATATAACAAGTTATATGAAGTATATAACACACAGTAGTAATATAACACACATTAGTAATATAACAAGTTTATAGAAGTATATAAGCACACATTAGTAATATAACACACATTAGTAATATAACAAGTTTATATGAAGTATATAGCACACATTAGTAATATAACACACATTAGTAATATAACAAGTTTATATGAAGTATATAGCACACATTAGTAATATAACACAAGCGTTTATATGAAGTATATAACACACATTAGTAATATAACACACATTAGTAATATAACAAGTTTATATATGAAGTATATAGCACACATTAGTAATATAACACACATTAGTAATATAACAAGTTTATATGAAGTATATAACACACATTAGTAATATAACACACATTAGTAATATAACAAGTTTATATGAAGTATATAACACACATTAGTAATATAACACACATTAGTAATATAACAAGTTTATATGAAGTATATAACACACATTAGTAATATAACAAGTTTATATGAAGTATATAACACACATTAGTAATATAACACACATTAGTAATATAACACGTTTATATGAAGTATATAACACACATTAGTAATATAACAAGATAATTTATATGAAGTATATAGCACACATTAGTAATATAACACACATTAGTAATATAACAAGTTTATATGAAGTATATAACACACATTAGTAATATAACAAGTTTATATGAAGTATACACACATTAGTAATATAACACAGTATATAGCACACATTAGTTATATAACACACATTAGTAATATAACAAGTTTATATATAGAAGTATATAACACACATTAGTAATATAACACACATTAGTAATATAACAAGTTTATATGAAGTATATAACACACATTAGTAATATAACAAGTTTATATGAGTATATAACAAGTATATAGCACACATTAGTAATATAACACACATTAGTAATATAACAAGTTTAAGACAAAAAAAAAAAAAAAAAAAAAAAAACAAGTTTATAGAAGTATATATGAAGTATATAACACACATTAGTAATATAACAAGTTTATATGAAGTATATAGCACACATTAGTTATATAACACACATTAGTAATATAACAAGTTTATATGAAGTATATAACACACATTAGTAATATAACACACATTAGTAATATAACAAGTTTATATGAAGTATATAGCACACATTAGTAATATAACAAGTTTATATGAAGTATATAGCACACATTAGTAATATAACACACATTAGTAATATAACAAGTTTATATGAAGTATATAACACACATTAGTAATAAAACAAGTTTATATGAAGTATATAGCACACATTAGTAATATAACAAGTTTATATGAAGTATATAGCACACATTAGTATGTCTTTATAGCATAGGAATAAAAAATAACATGTTTTTGTTACAACTACTATATTCCATATAATGTTTATTAAGGCATAATATATCTATTACACAGTTGTGGTTGTTGTTGGTGATCAGGAGCAATATTTAAAGTCGCTAGTTCTTTTGCGTCTTGTTTAGCATGAGCCAAGTATCTTTGTAGAACATCTGTATACCTTTTTATTTTAACATTGTCTGGTATGTTTCGGACCTGTAAAACCCTATTAATTTCCTCATCGAGAGCTTGAATAGTGCTCTGACAAATGTTGGGTGTTGCTGGTAGAATGTTCTTTAACTTATTCAACTCACTTTTGGGAACCAAGTACATTTTTCAGTATGTTCCATTATCTTCCAGCAATAAGACTTGTTATTAGCGGGATTGCAAAACTCAGGAGTGTTCCTATAAATCCACCAGTCTGATTCACTATGTGCCTCTTTTTCTTTACGGCTAGCGTTTTATCCCCCAGCTTTCTTATAGCTTTACCCCACTTTTTTAGGACCCTTCTTTGGCTTTCTTTTAGGGGTATCCGTCCTTTTAAGATATTTAAAGCGATCTCACTTATGGCGTTAATTAAATCGTTGTTGGAATTTTTCAAAATAGACTTTCTTAGTGCGGGTGGTGCTTTTACAAAAGTTTTTAAGATATGCCAGTTGCGTCGTATTTTCTCAGACATCTTGCCTGTACAATGTACAGTGCACAGAATGCTGATGATTTATAGAAATTCATTTATTAGAGCCAATTTTCTTCTGAATATACGCAACAGGTAAATCTGGAGGGAACAAGCCTGTTCTTAATCGTAGCTCTTCTGGAGTTGGGGCTCTCAAATCTACTAACAAATACCCGTAAGGAGCACATGTGGCATCCTCAAAAGCTTCTAAAAAGAAATGTGATTTCCCCGGATACATCTGTCTCGCTAGTGATACAATTTGCAATTTATCACGGGGATTATTAAAAAGTACCATATACTTTGTGTTTAAATTTATGCTTCTACTTTTTTTCCCCTTACAGAATATATTCTGTACTAGGTAGATTATGCTTAGATTTCTGTGATGTACATACTTGGTAAATGCTTTTTCTATTTCACAATTTTCACTAGCGCTCTCCATGAGAGCATCAACAACAGTTAAATTTACCTTATCAGATGGAAAGAGGTCATCGTCTACAAATGTATGCGGGAGATCTTCAATAAATCTGATATTTGTAAAATTTTGAGACAATTCATCATATAGTTTTTGCCAGCATGCATAAAACCAAAAAATATTATCGGGTTTGTACAATAAGAGAATATCAGTACTGTGTAACAATTGTTTCACAAAATAACTCTTTCCAGAATTTGACGGCCCAGCTAAAATACAGGAAAAAGGGTGTTGTAAGCGTATGTCCATGTTACTAATAACCAAAAGGTCTCGCCGTAAATCCCTCTAAAAAGAGACTCCTTAAAAGCAATGCGCAATAACGCGCTTTTTTTGCAGGTGGTTCTATTGTTTCACTGATACCGAGCTTCGTAAAAAGAGCAGCTAAAGTATCTGAAAAAGAGCAATGTTGTTGCGTCCTAACATTATTAGAGACCAAAAGGTAATGTTGTAAAATCATCTAATAAACGTCTCTTTGTATAGACGCACTTTTGTGTTTTACGCAAAGGTCTTGTTTTTACCATTACGGTTTTACCATTGTTGAGTTTATAGCCATAGGTTTTGGGGCCTGCAGATACAAACTCAGTAATGTATGTACCGTCTGGTATTTCACTGGTTAATTCCCCCAGATAATCGCCTAAAGGTGGATTCCACTCACCCTCACGTTGTACAAAAATGACAGAGTCAGTGTCGTGATAAAGACACCTTTCTTGGAGTCTGTCCAGAACAGAGTACAACTCTAGTCTGGCGTAAGCGGTGGTAAAACAAGCTATAAAGATGTTTGTGTTTTTGGAGATGGTGTGATGACCCTTTACATACTTCCAATTCACATTAGCTGTTTCATCATCAATAAAATTCAGCTCTGAAAGCTCATAGTATGGTAGAAAGGCATATTGAAAAAGTTCCTCAGGGTCACTTACTATGCTGGTGCATGACAAATTTGATCGCTGTGCAAACTTTCCCCATAAGGAATTTAGGAAAAGTTTTGAAATTTGTCTTTTAGCAGGGTTCACAGCGATACTGTCAGCCTGTAATTGGACGCCTTCTATTGAAAGAAAGGAGTCTATGTATTGTTTTTTCTTGATTTCATCAGTACACCAGCTAGGGTAACCAGAAGCCTCTTGCTTATCCCTAAGATGCAGCTTAATGTATGGGGCAAACAACTCGTCTGTAGTGTTAGGAAAATGCCAGACCTCAAAGATGTGTGCGATCCTGTACCCTTTTTCCAGAGCTACCTCTAGCTCTATACTGCACCATGTACCTGTCAGAGACCTCTCCTCATCGCTGTGATTGCAGGGGGTGGCCTGTGAATTTACAGCACATGTATAACACAGAGGAAACATTCATTTTTTGTTAATTTTCATAGGGAGAACAGGGAAAAACAAATCTCTGCGTGGGTAGACAATACCAAAGTACTGTTTTACATAACCAAAATTATCATAAATGATTTCGGGGTGGCCCACAGGATATGTTTTTTTGTTTTGTTAACAAAGGGGTACAGGCTGCTGAAATCATAATAATTTATGGTCTCCCCTATAGCCTGTTTATGATAAAGCTTATAGCATTGGTTCTACCTCCATACAATGCATCACGGGGATCTAAAGGTTGCGGGAACCGCATTTTTGTAAGATAGGATTGAAGGTTAGAATCTTTTTTAATCATTCAGGGTATAACTCAGAATGTTGCTAACACACAACATATTAATTTTGACAGCTTGAAAGATTTAGTTTTGGACTACCCCTGCAATTCATCCACTAAGACCCAGAAATACATAACCGTAGAGCAACCAGCTATTGTGCAAAATAAGAAGTTTTGGGATATTACAACAAGACCTTTGCGTAAAACACAGAAGTGCGTCTATACAAAGAGACATTTATTAGATGATTTTACATTACCTTTTGGTCTCTAATAATGTTAGGACGCAACAACATTGCTCTTTTTCAGATACTTTAGCTGCTCTTTTTAAGAAGCTCAGTATCACTGAAACAAAAGAACCACCTGCAAAAAAAGCGCGTTATTGCGCATTGCTTTTAAGGAGTCTCTTTTTAGAGGGATTTACGGCGAGACCTTTTGGTTATTAGTAACATGGACATACGCTTACAACACCCTTTTTCCTGTATTTTAGCTGGGCCGTCAAATTCTGGAAAGAGTTATTTTGTGAAACAATTGTTACACAGTACTGATATTCTCTTATTGTACAAACCCGATAATATTTTTTGGTTTTATGCATGCTGGCAAAAACTATATGATGAATTGTCTCAAAATTTTACAAATATCAGATTTATTGAAGATCTCCCGCATACATTTGTAGACAATGACCTCTTTCCATCTGATAAGGTAAATTTAACTGTTGTTGATGCTCTCATGGAGAGCGCTAGTGAAAATTGTGAAATAGAAAAAGCATTTACCAAGTATGTACATCACAGAAATCTAAGCATAATCTACCTAGTACAGAATATATTCTGTAAGGGGAAAAAAAGTAGAAGCATAAATTTAAACACAAAGTATATGGTACTTTTTAATAATCCCCGTGATAAATTGCAAATTGTATCACTAGCGAGACAGATGTATCCGGGGAAATCACATTTCTTTTTAGAAGCTTTTGAGGATGCCACATGTGCTCCTTACGGGTATTTGTTAGTAGATTTGAGAGCCCCAACTCCAGAAGAGCTACGATTAAGAACAGGCTTGTTCCCTCCAGATTTACCTGTTGCGTATATTCAGAAGAAAATTGGCTCTAATAAATGAATTTCTATAAATCATCAGCATTCTGTGCACTGTACATTGTACAGGCAAGATGTCTGAGAAAATACGACGCAACTGGCATATCTTAAAAACTTTTGTAAAAGCACCACCCGCACTAAGAAAGTCTATTTTGAAAAATTCCAACAACGATTTAATTAACGCCATAAGTGAGATCGCTTTAAATATCTTAAAAGGACGGATACCCCTAAAAGAAAGCCAAAGAAGGGTCCTAAAAAAGTGGGGTAAAGCTATAAGAAAGCTGGGGGATAAAACGCTAGCCGTAAAGAAAAAGAGGCACATAGTGAATCAGACTGGTGGATTTATAGGAACACTCCTGAGTTTTGCAATCCCGCTAATAACAAGTCTTATTGCTGGAAGATAATGGAACATACCGAAAAATGTACTTGGTTCCCAAAAGTGAGTTGAATAAGTTAAAGAACATTCTTCCAGCAACACCCAACATTTGTCAGAGCACTATTCAAGCTCTCGATGAGGAAATTAATAGGGTTTTACAGGTCCGAAACATACCAGACAATGTTAAAATAAAAAGGTATACAGATGTTCTACAAAGATACTTGGCTCATGCTAAACAAGACGCAAAAGAACTAGCGACTTTAAATATTGCTCCTGATCACCAACAACAACCACAACCGTGTAATAGATATATTATGCCTTAATAAACATTGTATGGAATATAGTAGTTGTAACAAAAACATGTTATTTTTTATTCCTATGCTATAAAGACATACTAATGTGTGCTATATACTTCATATAAACTTGTTATATTACTAATGTGTGCTATATACTTCATATAAACTTGTTATATTACTAATGTGTGCTATATACTTCATATAAACTTGTTATATTACTAATGTGTGTTATATTACTAATGTGTGCTATATACTTCATATAAACTTGTTATATTACTAATGTGTGCTATATACTTCATATAAACTTGTTATATTACTAATGTGTGCTATATACTTCATATAAACTTGTTATATTACTAATGTGTGTTATATTACTAATGTGTGTTATATACTTCATATAAACTTGTTATATTACTAATGTGTGTTATATAACTAATGTGTGCTATATACTGTACTTCATATAAACTTGTTATATTACTAATGTGTGTTATATACTTCATATAAACTTGTTATATTACTAATGTGTGTTATATTACTAATGTGTGCTATATACTTCATATAAACTTGTTATATTACTAATGTGTGTTATATTACTAATGTGTGTTATATACTTCATATAAACTTGTTATATTACTAATGTGTGTTATATTACTAATGTGTGTTATATACTTCATATAAACTTGTTATATTACTAATGTGTGTTATATACTTCATATAAACTTGTTATATTACTAACGTGTGTTATATACTTCATATAAACTTGTTATATTACTAACGTGTGTTATATTACTAATGTGTGTTATATACTTCATATAAACTTGTTATATTACTAATGTGTGTTATATTACTAATGTGTGTTATATACTTCATATAAACTTGTTATATTACTAATGTGTGCTATATACTTCATATAAACTTGTTATATTACTAATGTGTGTTATATTACTAATGTGTGTTATATACTTCATATAAACTTGTTATATTACTAATGTGTGTTATATACTTCATATAAACTTGTTATATTACTAATGTGTGTTATATTACTAATGTGTGTTATATACTTCATATAAACTTGTTATATTACTAATGTGTGTTATATAACTAATGTGTGCTATATACTGTACTTCATATAAACTTGTTATATTACTAATGTGTGTTATATACTTCATATAAACTTGTTATATTACTAATGTGTGTTATATTACTAATGTGTGCTATATACTTCATATAAACTTGTTATATTACTAATGTGTGTTATATTACTAATGTGTGTTATATACTTCATATAAACTTGTTATATTACTAATGTGTGTTATATTACTAATGTGTGTTATATACTTCATATAAACTTGTTATATTACTAATGTGTGTTATATACTTCATATAAACTTGTTATATTACTAATGTGTGTTATATTACTAATGTGTGCTATATACTGTACTTCATATAAACTTGTTATATTACTAATGTGTGTTATATTACTAATGTGTGCTATATACTTCATATAAACTTGTTATATTACTAATGTGTGTTATATACTTCATATAAACTTGTTATATTACTAATGTGTTATATTACTAATGTGTGCTATATACTTCATATAAACTTGTTATATTACTAATGTGTGTTATATTACTAATGTGTGTTATATACTTCATATAAACTTGTTATATTACTAATGTGTGTTATATACTTCATATAAACTTGTTATATTACTAATGTGTGTTATATTACTAATGTGTGCTATATACTTCATATAAACTTGTTATATTACTAATGTGTGTTATATACTTCATATAAACTTGTTATATTACTAATGTGTGTTATATTACTAGTGTGCTATATACTTCATATAAACTTGTTATATTACTAATGTGTGTTATATACTTCATATAAACTTGTTATATTACTAATGTGTGTTATATTACTAATGTGTGTTATATACTTCATATAAACTTGTTATATTACTAATGTGTGTTATATACTTCATATAAACTTGTTATATTACTAATGTGTGTTATATTACTAATGTGTGCTATATACTTCATATAAACTTGTTATATTACTAATGTGTGTTATATTACTAATGTGTGTTATATACTTCATATAAACTTGTTATATTACTAATGTGTGTTATATTACTAATGTGTGTTATATACTTCATATAAACTTGTTATATTACTAATGTGTGTTATATACTTCATATAAACTTGTTATATTACTAATGTGTGTTATATACTTCATATAAACTTGTTATATTACTAATGTGTGTTATATTACTAATGTGTGCTATATACTTCATATAAACTTGTTATATTACTAATGTGTGTTATATTACTAATGTGTGTTATATACTTCATATAAACTTGTTATATTACTAATGTGTGCTATATACTTCATATAAACTTGTTATATTACTAATGTGTGTTATATTACTAATGTGTGTTATATACTTCATATAAACTTGTTATATTACTAATGTGTGTTATATTACTAATGTGTGCTATATACTTCATATAAACTTGTTATATTACTAATGTGTGTTATATTACTAATGTGTGCTATATACTTCATATAAACGTGTTATATTACTAATGTGTGTTATATTACTAATGTGTGTTATATACTTCATATAAACTTGTTATATTACTAATGTGTGTTATATACTTCATATAAACTTGTTATATTACTAATGTGTGTTATATTATTAATGTGTGTTATATACTTCATATAAACTTGTTATATTACTAATGTGTTATATTACTAATGTGTGTTATATACTTCATATAAACGTGTTATATTACTAATGTGTGTTATATTACTAATGTGTGTTATATACTTCATATAAACTTGTTATATTACTAATGTGTGTTATATACTTCATATAAACGTGTTATATTACTAATGTGTGTTATATTACTAATGTGTGCTATATACTTCATATAAACTTGTTATATTACTAATGTGTGTTATATTACTAATGTGTGCTATATACTTCATATAAACTTGTTATATTACTAATGTGTGTTATATTACTAATGTGTGCTATATACTTCATATAAACTTGTTATATTACTAATGTGTGTTATATACTTCATATAAACTTGTTATATTACTGTGTGTTATATACTTCATATAAACTTGTTATATTACTAATGTGTGCTATATACTTCATATAAACTTGTTATATTACTAATGTGTGTTATATTACTAGTGTGCTATATACTTCATATAAACTTGTTATATTACTAATGTGTTATATTACTAATGTGTGTTATATACTTCATATAAACTTGTTATATTACTAATGTGTTATATTACTAATGTGTGTTATATACTTCATATAAACTTGTTATATTACTAATGTGTGCTATATACTTCATATAAACTTGTTATATTACTAATGTGTGTTATATACTTCATATAAACGTGTTATATTACTAATGTGTGTTATATTACAAATGTGTGCTATATACTTCATATAAACTTGTTATATTACTAATGTGTGTTATATTACTAATGTGTGCTATATACTTCATATAAACGTGTTATATTACTAATGTGTGTTATATTACTAATGTGTGCTATATACTTCATATAAACTTGTTATATTACTAATGTGTGCTATATACTTCATATAAACGTGTTATATTACTAATGTGTGTTATATTACTAATGTGTGCTATATACTTCATATAAACTTGTTATATTACTAATGTGTGTTATATTACTAATGTGTGCTATATACTTCATATAAACTTGTTATATTACTAATGTGTGTTATATTACTAATGTGTGCTATATACTTCATATAAACTTGTTATATTACTAATGTGTGTTATATACTTCATATAAACTTGTTATATTACTGTGTGTTATATACTTCATATAAACTTGTTATATTACTAATGTGTGCTATATACTTCATATAAACTTGTTATATTACTAATGTGTGTTATATTACTAGTGTGCTATATACTTCATATAAACTTGTTATATTACTAATGTGTTATATTACTAATGTGTGTTATATACTTCATATAAACTTGTTATATTACTAATGTGTTATATTACTAATGTGTGTTATATACTTCATATAAACTTGTTATATTACTAATGTGTGCTATATACTTCATATAAACTTGTTATATTACTAATGTGTGTTATATACTTCATATAAACGTGTTATATTACTAATGTGTGTTATATTACAAATGTGTGCTATATACTTCATATAAACTTGTTATATTACTAATGTGTGTTATATTACTAATGTGTGCTATATACTGTACTTCATATAAACTTGTTATATTACTAATGTGTGTTATATAACTAATGTGTGCTATATACTGTACTTCATATAAACTTGTTATATTACTAATATGTGTTATATACTTCATATAAACGTGTTATATTACTAATGTGTGTTATATTACAAATGTGTGCTATATACTTCATATAAACTTGTTATATTACTAATGTGTGCTATATACTTCATATAAACTTGTTATATTACTAATGTGTGCTATATACTTCATATAAACTTGTTATATTACTAATGTGTGTTATATACTTCATATAAACTTGTTATATTACTAATGTGTGTTATATTACTAATGTGTGCTATATACTTCATATAAACTTGTTATATTACTAATGTGTGTTATATACTTCATATAAACTTGTTATATTACTAATGTGTGCTATATACTTCATATAAACTTGTTATATTACTAATGTGTGTTATATTACAAATGTGTGCTATATACTTCATATAAACTTGTTATATTACTAATGTGTGTTATATACTTCATATAAACTTGTTATATTACTAATGTGTGTTATATTACTAATGTGTGCTATATACTTCATATAAACTTGTTATATTACTAATGTGTGTTATATACTTCATATAAACTTGTTATATTACTAATGTGTGTTATATTACTAATGTGTGCTATATACTTCATATAAACTTGTTATATTACTAATGTGTGTTATATACTTCATATAAACGTGTTATATTACTAATGTGTGTTATATTACTAATGTGTGCTATATACTTCATAAAAACTTGTTATATTACTAATGTGTGTTATATTACTAATGTGTGCTATATACTTCATATAAACTTGTTATATTACTAATGTGTGCTATATACTTCATATAAACTTGTTATATTACTAATGTGTGTTATATACTTCATATAAACGTGTTATATTACTAATGTGTGCTATATACTTCATATAAACTTGTTATATTACTAATGTGTGTTATATTACTAATGTGTGCTATATACTTCATATAAACTTGTTATATTACTAATGTGTGTTATATACTTCATATAAACGTGTTATATTACTAATGTGTGCTATATACTTCATATAAACTTGTTATATTACTAATGTGTGTTATATTACTAATGTGTGCTATATACTTCATATAAACTTGTTATATTACTAATGTGTGCTATATACTTCATATAAACTTGTTATATTACTAATGTGTGTTATATACTTCATATAAACGTGTTATATTACTAATGTGTGTTATATACTTCATATAAACGTGTTATATTACTAATGTGTGTTATATTACTAATGTGTGTTATATATTTCATATAAACTTGTTATATTACTAATGTGTGTTATATTACTAATGTGTGCTATATACTTCATATAAACTTGTTATATTACTAATGTGTGCTATATACTTCATATAAACTTGTTATATTACTAATGTGTGTTATATACTTCATATAAACGTGTTATATTACTAATGTGTGCTATATACTTCATATAAACTTGTTATATTACTAATGTGTGTTATATTACTAATGTGTGCTATATACTTCATATAAACTTGTTATATTACTAATGTGTGCTATATACTTCATATAAACTTGTTATATTACTAATGTGTGTTATATACTTCATATAAACGTGTTATATTACTAATGTGTGTTATATACTTCATATAAACGTGTTATATTACTAATGTGTGCTATATACTTCATATAAACTTGTTATATTACTAATGTGTGTTATATACTTCATATAAACGTGTTATATTACTAATGTGTGTTATATTACTAATGTGTGTTATATACTTCATATAAACGTGTTATATTACTAATGTGTGTTATATTACTAATGTGTGTTATATACTTCATATAAACTTGTTATATTACTAATGTGTGTTATATTACTAATGTGTGTTATATACTTCATATAACCTGCTTGGTATTAATAAAAATTTCAAAACTTTTTAATTTTTTGACAGTGTCTGTTTTTATTGCTTTATCATTAAAGATTGTAAGAGGTTAATAAACTTTTAATAGATTCATACAATGAGATTCATACAGGAGACAATATTTTAATAAAATTTATATCAAACATAGGGGTACATGGTAGGTTCCCTTAAACATTACAAATATTCATACAGTAGACAATATTTTAATATAAAACTATTAAAGATAAAAGGGGCTGGTGGATTAAAAGGGGTGGGGTTAATGAGATAGAAAGAGGGGCGGGGCACCTGTCAAAATGAGTTTGACGAAAGGTATGGAGGTTTCACTACTGTTATATAATCTGGAGCTAATTTTACCATTTCATTTACAATGATATGAAGATATCTACTAAAACTTGGTTGGGTGATTCCAAATTGCGCAGCTATGCAAAGCTGAAAAGTGGCCGTAGCAGAGTAAAATAAAACAGAAAGTAGTTTCATTTTTCATCCAATTTGCCTTATAGATCCATAATAGCTGGCTTATTCAGTCTAAATTGTTGATAAATTTCATCATCATTTAGAGCATTAAATTGTAAGCTAAGTTTGAAGTTTTTTGATCTTTTTTTTTTTTTGTATTACCACCGGTATTGTTCTTTGTCTTTGATTTAAGTTATACAGTAAAGCAAAGATATCCATTATCCTTAAAAAAAAAAAAAAAAAAATTTATTAAACAATACATTTTAAAAAAGTTGTGTGAGAATATTTAAAAAAAAAAATATATTATAATCCACGAGCTTTGGGTGTTCTAGACTGCTGAATGGTCCAGTCCTGAGGCTGTTTATGCCCTTTTCCTAATCACCTAACCACATAGAGCAGTATTCATCCTTAGCACAGCATGTGCAGCCTTAGGCCAGGTAGCCACTTGGTGTAAATGCCGTGGTTAGTAAGGCAAAGGCCCCATGTGGTGTCCCCGAGCCAAAAACCACTGCAGGGAAAACCGTGGTGGCAATGCATCGCGGCTCCTTCAACAGCAACTTAAACAGAAAGGTTTCCTCTGCGGACTTTCTGTTTCAATTATACCTATGGCGAAACCGACGACGTTTCCATAGATATAATTGACATGCTACAATTTTAAAAAAACACAACGGTTTGGGATATCGATGCTTGCCAGAACCGCGTTTTTTTAACACAAATGGCAATTGGATTTGCTAGAATCCCATCCACTTTGCTCTGACTGTAAAGCACTGCAATTTTTTCAGCGGTTTTTACGCCATATGGGGCCCTGGCCTAAAGTTTCTGTTCAGAGCAAAGGGGGAAGAACGGCAATGTTTTGCCTCCACGGCTTCTCCCACAGCTCTTTTTGCCTACGGGACGCCATGTCAGCCCTTATCCTACAATGGTTATTTTCATGAGGCTGAGACTTTATGTGGCATAAATGTAGCAGTTTGGCCATGGCGGAAACACATTTGAAATATTAGGCTGTGTTCACACAGAGGAATTTACTGTGGAATATGGGGGCGGATTTCGGAATCCACCTCCCATTGTTCTGCGATCTTTCTGTCTAATGCACTGCGTGAAGAACCACGATTCGTTTCCGCCGCCGTTTTTCCAGCAGCGCTTTTTTGCTGCAGGACGCCACGTGGGGCCTTAGCCTTAGGCAGTCTTTTACATACACAGCAAAGCTCATGGTATTATAGACAATCCAATGAGCCTGGGACACCAGAGGCCATAAGAACAATTTGCACATTTTTTATATCCATCATTTGAAATATTCTTTATATTTTTCTTTACATATAGTAAATAATAAGTAATGTATAGAAAATAATTAACTTGTTAGCTAAACTGGAAAGAGTTACCTTTTGTTTTTAAATAAATTGCAAAGTTTTATTGCATATTTTTCGGCCCATAAAATATAATATATATGTTAAACAAAATCACTTTTTAATAGTATTTCCCGCTTCTGTTCGATTTTGTCACGTATAGACCAAAGATTCAAAATAGGAAAATCTTTATTACAAATTTTACTTTTCGTGCGCCTATAAGCAAAGACAAATTTGTTAAATGTGACAAATGTAATGTATAGACGTGCGCTGACATTCCAAATATAAATAACTTATTACTGTTCAGGACGTGCGCCATTAATTATAGATAGCGACAATTATAGTTTGATTTTGGCTAACTTCACTTTCCATACTTTTTCTACGCATGCTCAAACTTAGCCACAGGACCTATATAAGAAATTGTCACAGCCGCCATTTTACTCTTAGCAAAAGGCAAGATGAGCGACTTGGTTGAATCAAGTGATCTAGAGGAAGGGAAGTGAATGATATTAGAATCATTTAATTTAATAACTGTATTGATTATAAATGTATTATGTTTTATATATTATATATAAGTTTTTTAAAAGTTTTATTTTAGTATTTCTTTCATAAAACTGGTTATATGTATCAGTCTGTATTATAACTTAATAAGATTTTTAGTTAATTAGATTTAATAGTTAATGCTCGTGATCAGTCCGGTCACTGACGCCATTTTATATACATTAAAAACCATATAATTATGGCGAACGTCTGGCCATCGACATTTTTTTTATTCGATATCTGCCATTATATTACGGTGGATGTCGGGAAAGATCAACCCCTTCCCGACATCCGCTGTATTATTACGGCACATGTCGTTTATAATTAATGTCGGCCGCGAGGCGGTGCCCTTATTCATGTGGTTTGTAAATTTAAGAAACGTATGTCATGTAGGTTAATCCTCAGCGGTCGGCATATATGGCTGAATTAATTAATCCCTTGAATATGGCGAGCACAAAGGAGCTGACCGATCACCATAGGCATTAAGTCTTTGCTGTATAATGCAGTAGTTTTTTGGCCCCTAAAGCCCAATAACAGTGTTGCAGTTGTCGCGAACATTAAGGTCCTAGGCACCATTTTATATCCTGTCTATGTAACATTTTGTGGGGATGTTTGCTGGCGCATAGAAGCATATTGGGCCTGTTGATCGGTTGCCATGACAACCAGGATCCTATTACATGCTCTCAGGCTAGTCTGGCATATAACGATTGCTGCAGATCCCCCCACCCCAGTTGAGCTGCGACAATAATGTTGGAAAATGGTCGCATGCCTTATTTTACAGCAGCATACTTAGGATGGTGATCTAATAGAATACAACACCACAACTTCAAGCCTTTATCTTCAAGCTCAAGTCAGGCCAAAGTTATTGAATTTTATAGAAAACCTTCAGCTTGGCAGTGGATGGGTATATATTTTTGCTCTTTACACTTGCACAGCTACAGTGTGGGACCACTGGTGTTAAATAATAAGCCACTGATGGACATTATTACCTGTTTTGGGGTCTTTACTGTCTTGGTTCGGGGGGATTCTATGGGTTGATTGAAACCTGACTGGGGGGCATAACCTGCTAGGACATTTCCTGTCTTTGGGCTATTGAAGAAAATTACTGTTTACATGTGCCAATGACATGCCTGGGCGTGCCACGAGGTTACATTATTGTCATTGCTTCAACCACTATAAGAAAAAATGAAGGAGCTACTTTTTTATTTTAGTTTGTGTGTGTGTGTATATATATATATATATACTGTATATATATATATATATATGTGTGTGTGTGTGTGTATATGTGTATATACAGTATATATATATAATATATATATGTGTGTGTATATATATGTGTATATGTATAGACATGAATAAATACATAAATATAAGTATGTATACACAACCATATATATATATATATATATACACACACACACACACACACATATATAATTTGTGTATATGTATGTATGCATGTTTATACGTGTGTATATTGTGAGAAGGTGACAGGCAGAGTGCTGGAGTCCCGCTATATCTCTCCCAGGTTTCTGACGTATGTCTGGTCCAGGGTGGGACTTGAGTAGGCCTCAACCCCAGATGTAGGTCATAGGCTCATAACTGGGCCATAAAAGGCCTCAGAGCCTGCACTTCAGGGCAGATCCTGGGAGTGCGAGGAGGCGTCTGGGTCTGTCCTGAGATACTGAGAGTCTGGTGAGACCAAACTGTGCTATTTTGTTTGTTCATGTGGCTGTCAGTAAGCCACACGTATAGTTAGCTTTATCTTGTTTAGTTTTTTTTTACATTCTGCCTGAAGTTAAGGCTGTATTTATATTTTGCTGTTTTCCTAAATAAATCTGTTTGCACCAGACATTGTGTCCCTGTCTATGTTTCCCTCTCCTATGTCCTGGGTGAAGGCTGCAGGAGAGACCACCAGCATGGAGGACTTTGTGAAACAGCTTGGGCAGGTCATCCATCCTACAACATCAGCAAATGTTGTCACAGCAGCAGCAAGCCCAGATGGATGCTGAGAGGGACAGCAGCAAGCCCAGGCAGGCCTTGGGTGACCAGAGGACGTTAGGAGAGTGTGCTGGTGCCAGAGAGACTCAGAACGTACAGACCGCTGTCAGAGCTGCCGTCCAGAGTTCCCTGCAAAAGATGACATCCACAGACGACATGGAGGCATATTTTCGGGTTTTTGAGTGAGTGGCTGAATGAGAGAAATTGCCAAGGGATCAGTGGGCCGATGTAGTTCCACCATTTCTCACCAGGGAACCTCAGAAGGCCAACTATGTGAACAGGAGGCTAAAGACTACCCCAAACTGACAGGTGAGATCTTGGCACATCTCAGGGTGAACACGCATGTACGTGCTGGGAGAGTGCACCACTGGACTTTCTCTGAGAGTCTCCCACCCCGATCCCAGATGCATGACCTGGTCTATCTGGTAAAGAAATGGCTTCAGCCTGAGGAGGCCACTCCGGCACAGATGGTGGAGAGAGTGGTACTGGACAAGTACACCAGATCGCTGCCGCCTCAGATTCAGTGCTGGGTTGGACAAGCAGGACCTACAATGGCTGACCAGCTGGTATGTTTGGTGGAACGATATCGAGCCATCGAGGAGCTACTGCAGACGTCTCCCAGACCTGTTACCCCCAAGACGGGTAAGACTCTACCAACTACTGTGGGGGTGAGGAAAGTTGTGATGGTAGAACGCTCAGAGGGGGAACAGGCAGCTGGGATTGTGAACTTTAAATCCCAGTCTCAAAAATGGAGACTCATATTGCCTCCGGTGTTGGCGGTGCCATGAACTGGGTCATGTTGCTGCCCACTGTCCCCTGATGACTGAGCCCATGGACTGCAGCAGTTCCAGGTGAGTATCCCTGTTTGTTCAACCCACTTGTTTGGCAGAAACCGCGACTGAACCTCAGATGTGCACTGTGACTGTGGCAGGGCGTGCTGTACTGGCTCTCCTGTACTCTGGGAGCCTGGTAACCCTGGTGCAGCATGATCTGGTTGACCCTGCACTGTACAGTGGAGAAACGTTTGGGGTCTTGTGCATACATGGTGAAACTAGAGAGTACCCTATTGCAGAGGTCACCATAAAAACTACCTCTGGCACCGCCTCTCACACAGTGGGTGTGGTTAAAACCCTGTTCCATAGTTTGATCACAGGGAGGGATTTTCCTCTGTTCTGGGATATGTGGAAAAAGCAGGGGCTACCATGTCATAAAAATGTTAATAGTGATGATGTCTTCCCTAAGGTTAACTCTGAACCCTTTGATCCTGACAGGGAAACACCAGCTGTAGAGGTGACCCAAGATGGTAATGATTTTCCCCTGTCTCTGTTAGCTGGTGATGCTGAAGGTCAGGAGGGAGTTCCTGAGATACCTGAGCTCGAGGTGTCCTGTGACAATTTTGGGACTGCTCAAATTAGAGATCTGAATCTGTCTCATGCCAAGGAAAATGTAAAGGTGGTAAATGGGGAACCCCAGTATCCAGGGGCGGACAAGGTGTTCCCCTATATGTCTGTGAACCAGGACCTACTATATAGGGGAGAAATTGTTGAACAATTGGTGGTGCCCCAGCCCTATCAAAGAGTGGTTTTAGATTTGGCACATAAGCATGTGTTGGGAGGACACCTGGGGTACGAAAATACCAAAGAGCGCATTCTACAGCGTTTGTATCGGCCAGGAATTGATAAGCAAATTCAAGAGTATTGTAACTCCTGCATAGAGTGTCAACTAACTGCTCGTGTGTCACACTTCAGGAGTCCTTTGATACCCCTACCCATTATAGAGGTATCCTTTGAAAGAGTGGCCATGGACTTGGTAGGTCCTGTTGTAAAGTCTGCTAGCGGTTATCAGTATATACTAGTGGTGTTACATTATGCGACATGGTAACCTGAGGCCGTACCCTTGAGACATACTTCGGCTAAGCTAATTGCCAAGGAGCTGTTTTATATGTTCTCTCAGACAGGTATACCCAAGAAGATCCTGAATGACCAAGGGACTACTTTTATGTCCAAGGTAATGAAAGAAATGTGTAAGCTCCAGAAAATTAAATACCTGCGAACCTCTGTGTATCACCCCCAGAGAGACGGCCTAGTGGAGAGGTTCAATAAAACCCTTAAGGGCATGTTAAAGAGGGTGGTTAGCAAGGACGGCAAAGATTGGGATTGCCTACTGCCCTATTTAATGTTTGCAATCCGGGAGGTACCCCAGTCCTCCACAGGTTTTTCCCCATTTGAGTTGGTGTATGGTAGACACCCAAGTGGTCTTCTAGACATAGCTAAGGAAACCTGGGAACAAGAGCAAACTCCTTACAGGAGTGTAATTGAACACATTACTCTGATGTAGGACAGAATTGCAGCATTAATGCCTATTGTAAAGAACGGCTAAACTTAGGACCTTTAATCCAGGGGATCGGGTGTTGGTATTGGTTCCCACGGTAGAAAGTAAATTTCTGGCCAAGTGGCAAGGGCCATATGAGATTATTGAAAGGGTGGGACAAGTGAACTATAAAGTGTACCAGCCGGGCAAGAGGAAGCTCGAACAAATATACCGTATAAATTTACCAAAACCCTGGTAGGACAGGGAGACATTGACAGCAGTAGGTACCCCTAGCAAGGTTACTACTGAAGGGGTAAATACTCCTGGTAAGGCTTCACTCGAGGTGCAAATATCAGAGTCCCTATCTAAGGCATAGAGACAGGAGTCAAAAGAATCTGTACAGAAAAATAATGAGTGTTTTCTGAGTTTCCTCGACGCACTAATGTGAGAGAACATGACATTGTCACTGAGCCGCAGGTACGGGTTAATCTAAAACTGTATCGGATACCTGAAGCTCGTCGATAAGCCATATCTGAGGAAGTCAAAAATATGTTGGCACTTGGGGTCATTGAGGAGTCCAAGAGTGACTGGTCCAATCCCAATGTTTTGATTCCTAAGCCAGATGGTACCACAAGGCTCTGTAATGATTTCTGTAAACTGAATGAAGTTTCAAAGTTTGATGCCTATCCGATGCACAGAGTCGATGAGTTAATCGAGAGGCTGGGACATGCCAGATATTTCTCCACCCTCGACTTAACCAAAGGGTACTGGCAGGTGCCACTCAGTAAAATGGACAGAGAAAAAACTGCATTTGTCACACCAGATGGTTTATTTCAGTATGTGACTATGCCATTTGGTTTACATGGGGCTCCGGCAACCTTCCAGAGGTTGATGGACAGAGTCCTTAAGCCCCAGGGAAGGTATGCTTAGATGATACTGTCATCTTTAGTATGGACTAGGAAAGTCACTTACCAAATGTTCAAGCCATTGTAACATCCTTGCCTGTCCGGGCTTCGGCACCATCCTCCGGGCGCACGCTGCAGCACAGGAGGCGTGTCCGGTTGTGATTCCTTCCTTTGGGTTTTTCTTGTATTGTCTGAACACTGTCCTATTCCCTCACCTTCTTAATTGATTTTCCACCACGCCCTTCTCCTTCACCTTGCTTTCCCCCTGCACCACTAAGAGTTAACTTTAGTCTTACCTGTGTGATTGACAGCCTGTCCTCCTATCAAGTCTGGGGCGGGTTCTTCTTCCCTATTTATTGTTTGCTCACTTTCCCATTGGCGCCTGCTATTGCATTTTGCTTACTGGCTATACTCCTTGTTCCTTGTTACCTGCTCTTCTGATTTTCTGACCACTGGCTTACCTTTGACTATTCTCTTGGATTTTGATTCTGTACTGCATTGCTCGATTGTTACCGACCCTTGGCTAGCTGACCTCCCTTTGTTGTGTTCGTCCTGTCTGTGTTCTGTGTTATCACTTATTATAAGGAGGGACTGTCGACTGGTTGCTGGCTGTCACCTAGGACAGATCGGGCAAGTTAGCCAGGGACAGTGGGGGGGTTTCAGCTTAGGGTCCACTGTCTTGTTGTGCCCCTCCCCCCTAAGTTCTCCAGCAGCTACTGGGGAATCGCTCCTCTAGCAATTCCCTTACAGAATAGCAGGCCAGAAAAAAAAAAAAATTAACCCTTCTACTCCTGACTAGCATGGCTTCTATTCAAGACCTTGTGACTCGAATGGAGGGTTTGGCAGGTTTGGTGTCTGAGCTGGCCAATCAGGTACACACTCTCACCCAGAATCAAGCTGAGGCCGCTGCTACACCACCTACTGTCTTTTCCCTTCCCAGGGTTAAAATGTTACTCCCAGATAGGTTTTCAGGGGACCGAGGTAAATTTGAGATGTTCAGGGAATCATGTCAGTTGTATTTTTGGGTCAACCCTCATGCATCGCAGTTCCAGATGGTGGGGGTGGTCATTTCTCTCTTACAGGGGGATCCACAGACTTGGGCCCTTAAACTCCCCCCTGAGGCGGAGGAGTGGACAGATCTGGAAAAAATGTTTAAGTCTTTGGGGGCTATTTATGCTGAGCCTGATCAAATTGGACTTGCCGAGTCCCAACTTCTTACCCTCCGGCAAGGTAAACGCTCCGCTGAGACTTATTGCTCTGAGTTTCGGAAGTTGAGTATAACAGCAGGTTGGTGCGACTCCGCTTTGAAGGCTCTTTTTAAACAGGGCCTGAATGATTCAGTTAAGGAGGTCTGGGTTGGTCACCCTGATCCCCCTACCTTAGAACAGGCCATGACCTTAGCCGTCCGCATTGACAGGAGACTCCAGGACAGACGTAAAGAGAGGGTGGGGATTGGTCCCACTAAGTCTTCTGTCTATCCCTCTCTTTCTGTTAAAAAATCTGTTTCTCCTTCTGTCATCGCTGGAGATGAGCCTATGCAGTTGGGAGCGCTGGATACCAAGGCTAGACGAGAATATCGTCTCCGGAATCATCTCTGCCTGTATTGCGGAAAACCGGGTCATCTCATCCAAGACTGTTCCATCAAACCACGTACACCAGCGGAAAACTTCAGGGCCTGAGTGGTATTCGGGAGAACCACTCAGGCAGTCAGGTATCTTCTGAAAAATCTCACAAATTGATGTTACCTGTGTCTCTGTCCTTTGGGGGCAGATCTGTTTCTGGGCAGGCCCTAGTAGATTCTGGGGCTGCCACTAACTTTGTTAAATTTTCGTTTGTTTCTGATTTACGTATTGAACTTGTATCATTAGATACTCCTCTGTTGGTTACTGTGGCGGATTTTACTCCACTGGCCAGGGGTAAAGTCCGTTTTAAAACCCCCTTACTCTCTTTGCAAGTGGGCTCAATACATACGAAACTCATGAGTTTTTTTTGTTATGGAGGATCTCTCGTCTGATATTATTTTAGGGATTCCCTGGCTAGACCTCCATAACCCTACCTTTGATTGGTCCAAAAAAGAGTTAGTGAAATGGGGGAATCAGTGCTCCTCCCATTGTATTGCTTTGCATGCCTCCGATTGTCTCAATGAGGAGACGCTTCTTCCTGAATTTCTGTCTGATTTTCATGATGTTTTTGATGCTAAAGCTGCTGAAGTTTAACCGCCGCATAGACCTTACGATTGTGTGATTGAACTCCTTCCCGACTCCAAATACCCTAAGGGAAGGATCTTCAATCTTTCTGCTCCAGAACGTGAGGCTATGCGGGATTACACTCAGGATAGTCTTCTTAAAGGTCACATCCGTCCGTCTCAGTCTCCCATGGGAGCTGGGTTCTTTTTTGTTAAAAAGAATGATGGCGGACTGCGACCATGCATTGACTACCGAGAATTAAATAAAATTACGGTTAAAAATCAGTACCCTCTTCCTCTGATCCCTGATCTTTTTAATCAGATTGTTGGTGCTCGCTGGTTTTCGAAAACTGACCTCCGTGGAGCATACAATCTGATCCGGATTAGAGAAGGAGATGAATGGAAAACTGCGTTCAACACCCCAGAAGGTCACTTTGAATATTTGGTAATGCCTTTTGGGTTGCGTAATGCACCTGCAGTATTTCAACATTTTGTTAACGATATCTTTAGAGACTTGCTCGGTTGTTATGTGGTTGTCTACCTGGATGATATTCTAGTGTTCTCTCCTGATTGGGCCACACATATTGAGCATGTTAGGAGTGTTTTGCTACTGTTGCATCAAAACTCTCTCTTTGCCAAATTGTCCAAATGCCTGTTCGGAGTCCAAAGGGTCACCTTCCTCGGTTACGTTATTACTCCCGATTCTTTTTGTATGGATCCACTAAAAGTCACGGCTATTAATAACTGGGAACGCCCCTCCAACCTTAAAGCCCTACAACGTTTCTTGGGTTTCTCCAACTATTATCGAAAATTTATTAAGAATTTCTCTTCTATAGTGAAGCCATTGACAGATCTCACAAAGAAAGGTGCCGATGTGACCAAATGGACTCCGGAAGCGGAAGAGGCTTTTGTACATCTCAAGAAATGTTTTGTTGAGGCTCCTGTATTAGTACCACCAGACTATGATCGCCCATTTATTATTGAGGTTGATGCCTCTGAAGTGGGGGTCGGTGCCGTGTTGTCTCAGGGCTCTGAAAATTTTACGTGTTTGCAATCTGTGGCCTTCTTCTCGAGGAAATTCTCTCCTGCGCAGCGCAACTATGATATTGGTAATCGAGAACTCCTAGCCATTAAATGGGCATTCGAGGAGTGGAGACATTTCCTCGAGGGGGCCAAACACCAGATCACTGTATTCACCGATCATAAGAACCTACTATATCTGGATAACGCTAAGTGACTGTCTCCGAGGCAGGCCCGCTGGGCGCTATTCTTCACACATTTTAATTTTGTGGTGACTTATCGTCCAGGCTCTAAAAATGTACTGGCAGATGCAATATCTCGCAGCTTTGGTCCCAGCGATGCCCCTAAGGATGTCCCAGATAAAATCTTGTCCCCCGGAGTGGTTCTCGCCATTATTACTCCTGATCTTGCTATTTTAGTGGTTAATTCGCAAGATCTTGCTCCCAGTAATACTCCCACTGGGAAACTATTTGTACCTCCAAATCTTCGTCTTCATTGTTCTACCTTAATGGGACATCCCGGCTTCGCTGGGACTAAATACCTTCTCTCCCGCTCTTACTGGTGGCCGTCCTGGTTTCGAGATGTATGTGAATTTGTTGCTGCCTGTGAGACATGTGCTAAGATGAAGACTCGATGAAGATGAAGATTACCCGAGGGCCTTCTTCATCCCCTATCTATACCTAAGAGACCATGGTCCCATTTGTCAATGGACTTTATTACTGATTTGCCTTGTTCTCAAGGGAAGACTGTGATTTGGGTTGTTGTGGATAGATTCTCCAAAATGTGTCATTTTGTACCCCTAAAGAAAATTCCAAGTGCTCCACGTCTAGCCTCGCTCTTTATTAATCACATACTCTGCTTGCATGGTGTACCGGAAAATATTGTATCTGATCGGGGTGTACAATTTGTCTCTAGATTCTGGAAGGAATTTTGTGGTTGTCTGGGGGTCTCTCTGTCTTTCTCTTCCGCGTTCCACCCTGAGACCAATGGCCAGACAGAGAGATTCAACCAAACTTTGGAACAGTACTTAAGGTGTTTTGTGTCTGATGCTCAAGAAAAATGAAGAACCTTTCTTCCTCCAGCAGAGTTTGCAATAAACAAAAGGGTTAACGTCACCACTAAAATGTCTCCGTTTTATTGCAACTATGGTTTTGACCCCAGGTACTCCTCTCTCCGTAGCACCGAGTCTGTTAATCCCACCGCCGAACATACTTATCAGCGACTGTGCACAGTCTGGGCCCAGGCTCGTCTGAGCCTGGTTAAACCCCAAGAATATCAAAAGCGGCAGGCAAATAAAAGATGCTAACCTGGCCCTGAATACAAAGTGGGAGATCGAGTCTGGCTGTCCACTAGGAATCTGTGTCTTAGAGTTCCTTTGGGGAAATTTGCACCACGCTACATTGTGTCATTTCTGAACTCATAAACCCAGTATTTTTTAAATTACAACTTCCAAGTTCTTTTTGTATCCACAACGTCCTCCACAAGTCGCTTTTGAAGAAGTATATCTCCCCTGTCCTTACTTCTTCCAGCCCACCTGTGCCTGTGGTGGTCCAAGGGGAACTAGAATACGAGGTAGAAAAAATTCCTCACCAGAACCCTTCGAAACCTGGTTCATCTGGCGAGGTTCCAAAGGCCCCTCGTAAAAAGGGGGGTACTGTAACATCCTTGGCTGTCCGGGCTTTGGCACCATCCTCCGGGCGCACACTGCGGCGCAGGAGGCGTGTCCGGTTGTGATTCCTTCCTTTGGGTTTTTCTTGTATTGTCTGAACACTGTCCTATTCCCTCACCTCCTTAATTGATTTTCCACCACAACCTTCTCCTTCACCTTGCTTTCCCCCTGCTCCACTAAGAGTTAACTTTAGTCCTACCTTTGTGATTGACAGCCTAACCTCCTATCAAGTCTGGGGCGGGTTCTTCCTTCCTATTTATTGTTTTCTCACCATTGGTGCCTGCTATTGCATTTTGCTTACTGGCTATACTCCTTGTTCTTTGTTACCTGTTCTTCTGATTTCCTGACCACTGGCTTACCTTTGAATTCTCTCTTGGATTGTGATTTTGTACTGCATTGCTCGTTTGTTACCGACCCCTTGGCTAGCTGACCTCCCTTTGTTGTGTTCGTCCTGTCTGTGTTTTGTGTATCACTTATTGTAAGCAGGGACTGTCGACTGGTTGCTGGCTGTCGCCTAGGACAGATCGGGCAAGTTAGCCAAGGACAATGGGGGGATTCAGCTTAGGGTCCACTGTTTTGTTGTGCCCCTCCCCCCAAAGTTCTCCAGCAGCTACTGGGGAATCGCTCCGCTAGCGATTCCCTTACAGCTGTACTAAATTCCCTCCGAGCAGCCGGTTTAACAACCAACCCAAAAAAGTGTGCTTTGGGTCTGAAAGAGGCCAGATACCTGGGGTATATAATAGGAAGAGGGGTGATAAAACCTCAGGTTATCAAAGTGGAGGCCATTCAAAATTGTCCCCGACCCTTAAATAAAAAGCAAATAAGAGCTTTCCTGGGAATTGTCGTGTATTATCGTAGGTTCATCCCAAACTTTGCAACTATTGCAGCTCCACTGACAGATCTGACAAAGGGAACAAGTTCTGTAATGGTCAAGTAGAATGAAGAGGCTGAGGGGGCATTCCAGGTGTTGAAGTCAATTCTCTGTAAACGGCCGGTTTTGGTCACATCTGACTTTAAGAAAGAATTTGTGGTTCAGACTGAGGCCTCTGATGTAGGGTTAGGTGCAGTGCTGTCCCAAATGGTGGGTGGTGAAGAACACCCGGTTACCTACCTGAGTAGGAAGCTCACACCACCGGAGAAAAATTATAGCATTGTGGAGAGGGAGTGTTTAGCCATTAAGTGATCCCTAGAATCCCTAAAGCACTACCTACTGGGCCAACACTTTAAGCTGGTCACTGATCACTTCCCTCTTACATGGATGTGTTGCGCCAAAGCGAGAAACGCCAGAGTGACCAGGTGGTTTCTGACCCTACACAATTTTAAATTCGCTGTGGAACACAGAGCAGGCAAAGCTGCAGGGAAATGCTGATGCCCTATCCAGGACCCATTGTATGTTGGCTAAAAGTGTCCGCCCCTACAGGTCCGAACAAATGGGGGGGGTGGTATGTGAGAAGGTGACAGGCAGAGTGCTGGAATATACAGTACAGACCAAAAGTTTGGACACACCTTCTCATTCCAAGAGTTTTCTGTATTTTCATGACTCTAAAAATTGTATTTTCACACTGAAGGCATCAAAACTATGAATTAACACATATGGAGTTATATACTTAACAAAAAAGTGTGAAACAGCTGAAAATATGTCTTCTATTCTAGGTTCTTCAAAGTAGCCACCTTTTGCTTTGATTACTGCTTTGCACACTCTTGGCATTCTCTTGAGGAGCTTCAAGAGGTAGTCACCTGAAATGGTTTTCACTTCACAAGTGTGCCCTGTCAGGTTTAATAAGTGGGATTTCTTGCCTTATAAATGGGGTTGGGACCATCAGTTGTGGTGTTCAGAAGTCAGGTGGATACACAGCTGACAGTCCTACTGAATGGAGTGTTAGAATTTGTATTATGGCAAGAAAAAAGCAGCTAAGTAAAGAAAAACGAGTGGCCATCATTACTTTAAGAAATGAAGGTCAGTCAGTCCGAAAAATTGGGAAAACTTTGAAAGTGTCCCCAAATGCAGTGGCCAAAACCATCAAGCGCTACAAAGAAACTGGCTCACATGAGGACCGCCCCAGGAAAGGAAGACCAAGAGTCACCTTTGCTGCGGAGGATAAGTTCATCCGAGTCACCAGCCTCAGAAATCGCAGGTTAACAGCAGCTCAGATTAGAGACCAGGTCAATGCCACACAGAGTTCTAGCAGTAGACACATCTCTACAACAACTGTTAAGAGGAGACTGTGTGCAGCAGGCCTTCATGGTAAAATAGCTGCTAGGAAACCACTGCTAAGGACAGGCAACAAGCACAAGAAGAACACAAGGAATGGACATTAGACCTGTGGAAATCTGGGCTTTGGTCTGATGAGTCCAAATTTGGGATCTTTGGTTCCAACCACCGTGTCTTTGTGTGACGCAGAAAAGGTGAAGGAATGGACTCTACATGCCTGGTTCCCACCGTGAAGCATGGAGGAGGAGGTGTGATGGTGTGGGGGGGCTTTGCTGGTGACACTGTTGGGGATTTATTCAAAATTGAAGGAATACTGAACCAGCATGGTTACCACATCATCTTGCAGCGGCATGCTATTCCATCCGGTTTGCGTTTAGTTGGACCATCATTTATTTTTCAACAGGATAATGACCCCAAACACACCTCCAGACTGTGTAAGGGCTATTTGACCAAGAAGGAGAGTGATGGGGTGCTACGCCAGATGACCTGGCCTCCACAGTCACCAGACCTGAACCCAATCCAGATGGTTTGGGGTGAGCTGGACCTCAGAGTGAAGGCAAAAGGGCCAACAAGTGCTAAGCATCTCTGGGAACTCCTTCAAGACTGTTGGAAGACCATTTCAGGTGACTAAGCTCATCAAGAGAATGCCAAGAGTGTGCAAAGCAGTAATCAAAGCAAAAGGTGGCTACTTTGAAGAACCTAGAATAGAAGACATATTTTCAGTTGTTTCACACTTTTTTGTTAAGTCTATAATTCCACATGTGGTAATTCATAGTTTTGATGCCTTCAGTGTGAATCTACAATTTTTATAGTCATGAAAATACAGAAAACTCTTGGAATGAGTAGGTGTGTCCAAACTTTTGGTCTGTACTGTATATGGTTTTAAAATTTTATTATGTGTATGACTTTTTTTTTAAATAAATTGTTAATTTAGTTACTATTCTAATAATAGCATGCGCAGTCGCGACAATTCGCTGAGAGCGAGAAGTAAGAAGAAAGCAGACCAAGAGGGGGAGTCACCGCAACTGACGAAAGGGCAGTAAGAAGTGATGACGCGATGGGTGCTCGCAGAAGAGAAGGAACGCCCCGGGTGCTCATTTACATACATGAAGAAACAAATTATCTTGGAATTGACTGGGAGAAGAAAACAAGGAAAGGTAGGAGAAGAATGGCCTTTTTAATGGTTATCCCAACGTGCCATTAGCTTAAAAGTGTTTGTGCGAATGATAGACTCCCTTTAACCCCTTAACGACATTGGACGTACTATTACGTCCTGTGCGCTTGGTACTTAGCGCAACAGGGCGTAATAATACGCCCTGGGGCGGCCGCCCGCTCACTATCTGAGTGGGCAGCATCGGAACCGGGTGTTAGCTGTAACTGACAGCTAACACCCTGCTCCATATCCCCCGGTCAGAACTGAGTTTCGATCAGAGGTTTTAACCCCTTGGATGCCGCGGTCAAACATGATATCCAAGGGGTTCCGCCATGTTGCCGCTTCGATCGGCACCCCCCAGCGGCGAGATCGGGGGGTGCCGATATCTATAATCTGCAGCCCTGGGTCTGCCCAGTGACCCCAGGCTGCCTGGAGACCTCACTACCTTGTTGATCCTGCCGAGACCTGCGGAAGTAAGCGCTATTTGTCTGCTCGTGTCTTGCAGTCTAAAGTGCTAAGCCAGCAATCAAAGCATTGCTGGCTCAGGTGTCCTAATGGGACACATGAAAAAATAAAAAAATAAAATAAAGTGTTTGAAAAAAATTAATAAAAGAATAAAGCCCCAAAAATTCCCTTTTCCTATATAAAATGAATTATATAAAAAAAAACTAAAAATTAATAAAAACAATACATATTTGGTATTGCCGCGTCCGTAACAACCTGTACAATAAAACTGAAACAATATTTAATGTACAGGGTGAACGTCGGGGAAAAAAAAACGGAAAAATCTCGCCAAAAGTAATGATTTTTTTTGCCATCTCACCTTACAAAATATGCCATAAAAAGTGATCAAAAAGTCATATGTACCCCAAAACAGTACCAATAAAAAGCACAGGTTGTCCCGCAAAAAATAAGCCCTAAACCAACTCTGTAAACCGTAAAATAAAAATGTTACGCATCTCAGAAGATGGCGATGAAAAAACAATTAATTTATGTCCCCAAATGGGTTTTTGTTCTGCAAAATTAGTGTCGCATAAAAAAACAGTATAAATGAGGTATCGCCGTAATCGTACCGACCTGTAGAATAAAGGTAACATGTTACTTATGCTTTATGCTGCATGGTGAAAAATTTCAAAGGTAAAACGCAGTGCCAGAATTGATGTTTTTTTTTTTTTAATCCAACAAGAAAGAGTTAATAAAATTTATTCAATAAGTTATAGGCGCCCAAAGATGATGTCATTACAAAATACATCTCATACCGCAAACAACAAGCCCTCATATGGCTACATCACCAGAAAAATAAAGAAAATATAGCTTGTACAATGTGAAGACAAAAACCCCAAAAATCACCAAATCATTAGAACAAAACTGGCTGCGTCAGGAAGGGAATGTATAAGCTGTGCGAGCGTATATTAGGGTACACCCCAGATTTAGAGCTTATGATGGAAAATAAACCAGAAATGACCCCCAGAGTGACCTCCCCAATAATAGGAACTACTGGGGAAATAGTAGGGAATTTGGTGTTCCCAATGTCCTCCGCACAGCTTACCTATTCACTTTTCCTCATCCGCTGTGTATTCACGTCTGGGATACTAATGCTCACTACACCCCTTGATAAATTCTTTGAGGGCTGCAGTTTTCAAAATGGGGTCACTCCTTTGGGGAATCCACTGTTATGGTACCTTACAGGCTCTGCAAACATGACATGGCGTCCAGATACCAAACATCTGAATCTGTGCTCCAAAAGCCACACAGCGCTCCTTCATATCTGTGCCCTGGTGGGTGCCCAAACTGCAGTTTATACCCACATGTATGACACTGGTCTACCCAGGATAATGTACTTAATGTTATATGTGGGTATAAACTGCTGTTTGGGGACAGCCGGGCACAGAAGGGAAGGAGCGCTATTTGGTTTTTGGAGCACAGGCTTGGACGGTTTGGTTTTTGGACACCAAGACACTTTTGCAGAGCTGAAATGCCAGTACAGTGGAATCCCCTGACATGTCACCCCATTTTGGAAACTACACCTGTGAAGGAATTTATCCAGGGATACAGTGAGCATTTTTAACCCCCAAGTGTTGCTATAATTTATTATCCATAAATGAATACGCAGCTGATGGTGAAAGGTGAAAATGACAATTTTTCCAGGAATACGTCATTTCAGTGCGTAATATGTTGTGCCCGGGATCCCCGCTCACCAGTTTTTGGAGTGTGTGTCTCTGCAGACATAAACTGGGCACAACATATCGGGCGCTGAAATGGCGAATCTATGGAAAAATGTTATTTTTAACTTTTCATTATCATCTGCGCATTCATTTCTGGAAATTAAAAGAATGCAACACTTAAGGATTAATAATGCTCGCTACCCCACTTGATAAATCCCTTGAAGGGAGTAGTTTCCAAAATGGGGTCACAAGTCTGTGGATTCCACTTTACTGGCAATTCTTGGGCTCTGCAAAAGTGACATGGTGTCCAAAAACCAAACTGTGCTCTAAAAACCAAAATAGCACTCCTTCCCTTCTGTGCCCAGCTGTTCCCAAACAGCAGTTTATACCAAGTACATTATCCTGGGTACACCAGTGTCATACATGTACCCAAACAGCAGTATATACCACATATGGCAGTAAGTACATTATCCCGGGTACACCGGTGTCATACATGTACCCAAACAGCAGTATATACCACATATGGCAGTAAGTACATTATCCTGGGTACACCAGTGTCATACATGTACCCAAACAGCAGCATATACCACATATGGCAGTAAGTACATTATCCCGGGTACACCGGTGTCATACATGTGCCCAAACAGCAGTATATACCACATATGGCAGTAAGTACGTTATCCTGGGTACACCAGTGTCATACATGTGGGTATAAACTGTCATTTGGGCACACAGCAGGGGGCAGATGTGAAGGAGCACTATGTACTTTTGGAGCGCAGATTTAGATTGTTGGTTTTTGGACGCCATGTCACATTTGCAGAGACCCTAAAATTGCCCCTACAAAATGGGGGTCACATCTTGGGGAATTCCAATTTACTGGCACCTCCAGGGCTCTGCAAAAATAACATGGCGACCAGAAAGTCCCTCTAAATCTGTACTCCAAAAGCTAAAAAAACACAGTGCTCCTTCCCTTCTGAGCCCTGCTGTGTGCCCAAGCAGCAGTTTATACCCACATATTTAATTTTTTTGTCCCCGGGATAGCCCACTTAATAGTTTTAGGAGTTCATGTCTCTGATGCCACAAAGTGGCCACAACATATTCTGAAATTGGATATTTCTTCAAAAACTTCAATTTTCACTTTGTACATTAATTTTTGGGAAGCATTTTTAGGCTCAAAATGATAATACCCCTTGATACATTCCTTGAGGGGTGTAGTTTCTAAAATGGGGTCCCTTTTGAGGGGTTTCCATTGTATTGGTACTTTAGGGGCTCTGTAAATGCGACATGGCACCCGAAAACTATTCCAGCAAAATCTGCCCTCCAAAAGCCAAACAGCGCTCTTTCCATTCTGAGCCCCATCATGTACCCATACAGCAGATTACAACCACATATGAGGCATTTCTGTGTTCAGAAGAAATTGTGTAACAAACTGTGGGGTGTTTTTTCTTCTTTAACCACTTGCAAAAATTAAAAATATGTCGCTAAATGGACGGTTTATTGGAAAAAAAGTAATTTTTCATGTTTACGTCCCAATGATGATAAAATCTGTGAAACAGCTGAGAGGTCAAAATGCTCACTATACCCCTAGATAAATTCTATGAGGGGTGTAATTTCCAAAATGGGGTCACTTTTGAGGGGATTCCATTGTATTGGTACTTTAGGGGCTCTGCAAATGCGACATGGCACCCGAAAACTATTCCAGCCACATCTGCCCTCCTAAAGCCAAATAGCGCTCTTTCCATTCTGAGCCCCACCATGTACCCATACAGCAGATTACAACCACATATGGGGCATTCCTGTGTTCAGGAGAAATTGTGTAACAAACTTTGGGGAGCTTTTTCTCCTTTGTCCTCTTGTGAAAATAAAAAATTTGGGGCTAAATTGACAGTTTATTGGAAAAAAAGAAATTTTTCATTTTCATGTCCCAATGTTAATAAAATCTGTGAAACAGCTGTGGGGTCAAAATGCTCACTATACCCCTTGACATGTTCTGTGAGGGGTGTGGCTTCCAAAATGTGGTCACTTTTAGGAGGTTTCCACTGTTTTGGTACTTTGGGGGATCTGCAAATGCAACATGGCACCTGAAAACTATTCCAGCAAAATCTGCCCTACAAAAGCAAAATAGCGCTCTTTCCATTCTGAGCCCCACCATGTACCCATTCAGCAGTTTACGACCACATATGGGGTATTGCTGTGTTCAGAAGTAATTCTTTAACAAACTATGGGGTCCTTTTTCTCCTTTAACCCCTTGTGAAAATGAAAACTTTGGGGATAAAGTGACGTTTTAGTAATTTTTCATTTATACATCCCAGTGTTAGTAAAATCTGTGAAACAGCTGTAGGGGTCAAAATGCTCAGTATACCCCTTGATGAATTCTGTGAGGGGTGTAGTTTCCAAAATGGGGTCACTTTTAGGGGGTTTCCATTGTTTTGGTACTTTGGGGACTCTGCAAATGCAACTTGGCACCTGAAAACGATTCCAGCTAAATCTGCTTCTCATACCCCCAGTGTCGCTCCTTCCCTTCCGTGCGCTGCCGAATGCCCAAACATCAGTTTACACCCACATGTGGGGGATTTCTGTGCTCTGGAGAAATTGTATAATAAACTGTGAGATGTATTTTCTCCTTTAACCCTTTGTGAATGTGTTAAATTTAGGGCTAAGTGAAGGGATTAGTGGAAAAAAATGAAATGTCTAAATTTCACCTCGATATCGTTTTAATTCTTGTGAAATGCTTAAAGGGTTAACAAACTTCCCAAATACTGTTTTGAATTATTTCAAGGGTGCAGTTTTGAAAATGGGGTGATTTATGGGGGGTTTCTAATATATAGGTCTTTATAATCCCCTTCAGAACTGAAGTGGTCCCTAAAAAATTAGTTTGGGAAATTTTCTTGTAAATCTGGAAAATCGCTGTTACACTTGTAAGCCTTCTAACATCCAAAATAAATTAAAGGACGATTAAAAGATGATGTCAATATAAAGCAGAGATATGGTAGATAACATTTATTAATGTATTTGGGTGGTATGACTATCTGTCTGAAAAGCAGAGAATTTCACATTTTGAAAATTGCGATTTTTTTTTTTTCCAAATTTCCATCAAATATCCTTTTTTTTTTTATAAATAAATACAAAAATATTGATTAGTGTTTACCACTAACATGAAGTACAATGTGTCCCGAGAAAACAATCTCAAAATCACTTGTGTAAGTTAAAGTGTCTCAAAGTTCTTGCCACATAAAGTGACACATGTCAGTTTTGAAAAACAAGGCCTGGTCCTTAACGCACTTTTGGGCTGTGTCCTTAAGGGGTTAATACACCTGCAGATCCCAATTTAGATACAATGTCTAAACACAGTAAACCTACCCCATACTGTCTCCCTGGCTACATAGCAATAATCTGTATGACTCCTGGAGAGGTTTGCACGCCAACGAAAGAGATTATACAAACTATTCACCACCCCATAAAATACCTACCAGATTGTCTGACTGATAATCATTCCATTCAACTGTGCGACGAAATTACAACTGGCACATTCCATGCTCAGACTACGCTTCGGTTTACTTACAAATACTCAAACCCCATATCCCTAAATGAATTTATATGGAGGCTCCACAATTGTCTGCCATCCCCCACTGAAACACAAATATATATATATGGTCATATCTGAAGCAATTCTTCCAGATTAACACCGCACCTGATGCTAATGCATTTACTATATCGGATCCTCATAAAGCCTTTTTAAGAGGGGTTTTACTATAACAAGCTGCTATCAAATAGACAAAAATCAATAGATAACCGAATTACAGTTATCAAGATCCTAGAACTTACAAGAACAAAATCAATAGAACAACAAAATATCATGACCACAAAAAAATCAAATATCATTTTATTAACATAAATAATAAATAAATAATAGAGGTACACCATAATGAAGACAGGGGCCACAGTAACAATAAATAGGGGATATATACTGCTGGTACAAATAAATACGTATAAAATGGTTGAAAACAACCTATAAATATCACTGTGTACATAAACATACCACAAACAGTATTATAACCCAAAATATCTAATAGGCACTAGAAAAGTAAATATAAATATAACAATCCACCATTTTATCCTCACCTAGTCACACACTCCACCCCAACGATCGTTTCGCCAAACGGCTTCATCAAGGGGGCGTGTGGCATGGTCAAACAACGTGGTTTAAATATACAATACCCAATCCACTAAAAAAGCACAGATCACATGTAAGAACGCACCTGAATGGTTTTACATGATCCACAGAGTTTTTCATACTTGGTTACTAGCCCTTTTTTGTGTTTAACAACAAAATCAAGACTACAGCATTCACCTGGGACTAACCCAGAAAAGAAATCACCTGGGACTAACCCAGAAGAGAAATGGACCAAGATCAAAACATCACTAAATTAGAAGCGAACGCTTTTATGGCCAGAAGGGTGAAAAATATCCAACTCAAAAACAAAATAGCCCCCATTATTCAATCAGAAAATAACAATAAGAAAGTCCTCCATCCAAAAGAAATTGCAGACTCCTACAATGTACATCCAGATACTGCTACTCCACAACCCACCCAAGAACTCCCTTCCATCCCAGACCAACTTAAAGATCTAAAGATCCCACTTTCTCCAAAAGAAATCCTCAAAGCCTAAAAAAGCTTCTGGACTAGATGGATCCACAAATGAATACTATGTCAGCTTTAAAAACCTACTATCCCCCCATCTGTGCAACATTTTCAATGAAGCCATGAATAGCAACCCCTTTCCAAAGGAAATGCTTCAGGCCACAACAACAACAACCATCCCCAAACCAGGGAAAAATCCAGCATATGTAACTAACTATAGACCAAGCTCTCTACTAAATGGCAACATAAAATAATAAAATAATAGCCCAAAGACTAATTGATATCCTCCCTAAATTAATACATGCAGACCAAGTTGGTTTCATAACACATAGACAAATATCTGATACCACCAGGAGAATCCTAAAAACAATAGACTTGGTAGAACATACAAAAACGCTCTCCCTGCTCCTCTCATTTGATGCCGAAAAAGCATTTGACAGATTACACTGGCCTTATGCCTTCTGTGTGTTGGAAAAGATTGGATTTTCAGGGCCAATATTACCTAATATTAATGCTTCATACTCTGATCCTTTAGCTAAAATCCTACCTAATGGCTTACTATGTAACCCTTGTACAATAACTGATGGAACACGTCAGCAAGGCCCCCTCTACCCTCTTACTTTTACACTAGTATTGGAGCCTCTAGTCCAAGTCAATAGGTCAAACCTTCGCATCCAAGGAATAAACATTAACAATACTGTACACATAATAGGCCTATTTGCAGATGACATTATCATCTCAGTCCTAAACCCTGCGACCTCCTTGACGGAAATACTAAAAGTCCTGAATATGTTCAGCTGTTTCATATTATAAGGTCAATGAAAACAAATTGCTTATACTAAGAATGAATATAAGTGAAATTCAACATAACTTGAAAATTTCCATATCAGTGGCGAGAAGACTTCATCCCCTACCTAGGTATAAATCTAATACAAGATGATAATTCTTCCTAATATAGAATATAGATTTCGAATAATACCTGTCCTCCTCCCACCACAGACTATTAATAAACTGCATTCTCTGATGCCCTCCTTTGTCTGGATGTGCAAAAGGCCGAGAATCGCTCTCAAACATCTCACCTGCCCCAAAGATACAGGCGGATTTGGGTTACCTGATATTAAACAATACCATTTAGTGTCAATACTAGACCAGACTAAAGTTTGGAGGCAATCTCCAAAGGACAATAGATGGATAGAAATAGAAAAGCCAGCACTAAATGCTAAAAATCCAAAAGATATTCTCTATCTGCAAATCCTCAAGTAAAATGTTCACCTTATTCCTCTACATACAATTCAAACCACCATTAAAGTCTGGAAAAAATTCCTACAGACTCGAAGACAAAATCTCCGTACCAGAACACAAAAGATTGGCCATACTTGAGTTTAGCAACCGCGATCTTCACACTGATCCGCGGAACAATCACAATATTAATTACATCAATGACTGATTTGATGATATCGCTTTATGTTGCTATCCTTAGCAAATGAGCACCTCCTCACCTAGTGCCCCAACAAATGTATCCCTATTTCTGAATGACCATCTCACATCTTCCTCAAAAACTGGCACTGCTGGACATCGAGTCATTTCACTTCCTCTCTTCCATTTTAACTTCCCCAATATCTCTATGATAATGCTAACTCTACAGATCTCAGCCTAGATGATCTCCTCTCTCTCCCAATGTTAGAATGTCTCAGGAATGAGAAAATAATTGTCTGTATTAAGACGGCTACATTCCTAAGATATACTTTACTTTTGCTGTTGTAACTGACCTCGCCACTTGATACCATGTCGAGACGAATCCAGATATATATTACTAAATCTCTCGCATACAGTATATAGGTTACCATTTTGTACCCCCTATCTCCCCCCCCCCCCCTTTTCCTTTCTGTATCTTTATTCCTGTATAAAATAATAACAGGGTGGGGGGGGGGGGGTTATAGAAACTTTCCAAACTATGGTTTGAAGATTATATTGACCTTCTAAAACAGGCCAAGAACACAAAAAAACAATCATTGAAAAACATGCTATCCAGTTTCTAAGGCACAAACCAGAGATTGCTACCTGTCCTGGGGGATAAATATGGGGGACGTCCTATCAGATTGTGTTGCTTATGTTAAAGAAGACTTAAATAATTTGTCAGATGTGGAATACTCGGAAATATCACCGTATGATCCATCACAGGAATCCGTTGTGGAATAGAGAGAGTTAATCAAATTTGCAGTAAGACATTGTTGGATAAAAACCAGCGCAGATTTTTACAGACTCTCACAAATCTATTCTATACCCCCCACAGAACTTTCTACCCTTTCTGCTATAGATTTCACCTTCTCTATAGTAACTTCTCAGGTTAGAGGCGAGTTCTCTTACATCAGACACGATTTAGGGTTACAAGCCATTAGAGACAGCTCTATAAATAATGATCTCCCTGCTAAGCGGATTTATCTTACATTGTATCAGTTTTACCCTTCTAATATACTGACATATAGGGAACTACTTACAGGCAGGTGAGGGGCCGTGTGATGGGGACTCAATTTGCCTCCAGTTGTGGTCATTACTTTATGGGGTGCTTCAGGTCCCTACATATCATACAGTCCCCTCCTTCACATGACAATTTCGTATGAGACACAAAGTGCTAATTTATTTATGCTATGGTCCAGATACAAGGAGGAAGCGGAACAATTTGTAATCATCATGAATGATGAGTCTTGGGGTCTCCATTTACACTTAATTTCTCTGAAATTTGTGAAATTTTGTGGAACCGTCAAGTTGGTTTGTTACTTTACAAAATGCAAAAATTAACATAAAAACACCATAGATACAAATAGTTATTATCTGTTTGTCACCGACCTCAGTAGCCACTCCAGGAAGGATATACGGCCGGCACCACTGCTACAGTAAACTGGCTTCATCACCAGGACCTCTGAAACATAAGCAGGACTGCCAGGGGAAGAGAATGGAGCCTGAAACTAGTGAAAGGACGGCCTTGTATGATCGGGACTCATTAAACTAAGCAACTCTCTAAGAACATTCACTGCTGCTGGCGGAGTGAAATCCCTCATATTGCCTGCAGTCATTCAATGCCATGCGGCTGCAGCTTACACCTCTTGTTCCACATTAATAGGCAAGTTAAATATTACTAGAATTCCGGAAAAATAAACATTTCTGAAATAGAGTTAATGTCTGATCTTTTAGGATTTCTGGTATCAGATGGCATTGTAATTAGATTGCCCTGATTGTTGCACATTATTAAGCAGGTCCCAGTTTTCATGCAATGTGGGGATCCTCTTGCTGGAGGATCTTCTACAGGCTGGCAGGATCCCTATTGGTTGCGTTGGGTACACAATCCCACTTTTTAAGAGGGGGAAGGTGGATTCCCATTTATTCACTGGCACAGAATCGGGATTATGTTAGACATATGTCAAGGTAACGCCTGTTCCCCACTTTCATGGAATACAATAAATACCATGATATTCAGGGCTCATTTCTTTTACTTATAGCCAGGCAAGCCACTACCTTAAACAGAGTGAACAACACCTACCATAGATGAAGAAAACATAAACACGTTATCGACACCACATACTGGAGCTCTACGGAGGCCGCACACTCTACTAGTACAACATATAATATTCAGCCTGAGGAGACTGCAATGACTGGTGGGGGAATGGCCACATGGCGGAGAGAACTTCCTTGGTTGGCAGAGAAGATACTTCTCCAGGCTCACTGTAGGGCAATGAAAACCCTTCCAACTGCTATGTGTGCTGAATGAATTTGGCGGCAGGACGCAGGCCATAGTCCAACAAGTCAGACGCTTTTTCACAATGTGTCAATAAAATGGGTCAGCTGACACTGAATGGGGGGGGCCTCGTTTTGGACACCTGCCGAGAGAACCGTGTTGAGGCTGAGACGCGGCCAGGATAGAGGTCTACTCGGATGAGTCCCAGTCCCCCTTACCTCCGCAGCAACGCCAACCAATAACTAATTGCATCAAGGCACTTTTTTAGGCAAATTTGATCCTTTCCATTATTTCATTATTAATAACCGAGCAACATAAGTGCTAACAATTTTTGGTCTATCTCAAGGAGCATATTATATGACCCCACCTTAAAATTTGCACCCCACAATATACTCAAAACTGCATTTAGTAACTTTGTGAAAAAAAAAATTCTAAGTGTCCATTTTAACCCTTGTTGCACTGCAGCACAGAAATGGTTAATAGAAAAAAATCTCTCCATTTCCAATACCCCAGTTCTGCAGTTTGCAGAAATATCCCACATGTGACCCTAGCTTGCCGATTGATTCAGTGCTCAGAAATGAAGGAGGGCCTCATGGAATTTGGTGCAGCCATTTCATTAGGATGTTTCAGACCCCATTTTGGTAACTAGACCACTCACGCACTTCATCTATGGGTGTTTTCACCATTTTGAACTCAAGTTATTGGCTGAACTATGGCATAAAAACAACAACCACCATTTTTACATGTACTTTTTGATTATTTTTTTTCCCATTTTCCCAGGGAATAAAATACCCCAATATCTCCCGAGTACGGCAATGCCCCATTTGTGGTCACTGCTGCTTGGGCACTTAGAGGAGACAGACCACCATTTAGAGCTCGGGTGACATGTTGTGTGTGCTGAGCTCCAGAGGTACCAATATAGTAAAAAACACCCAAGAAAGGAAGTTTTTTGAGTTTTTTTTAGAAATTAAACTAGTGATTAATTTTCTATATAAAGTGTAACATATAGAGATTATGTGTATAAGTTTGTATAGGGGTAAATATGGATAGTTACTGATCAGCCGCAGGGATGCAGTCGTGATGTGCAGCTTTGTCCAGCTGCTTCTTTGGGGTACAGCCTTGGCACACAGTAGGACTAAGATAGAAAACGGTGATAAATTTTGGATAAAGTTTGTATACAGGCTGGGCACATGGCAGGGTATACATGTCCTGCAGCTCATTATTCTGCTTATTACATGGGGTGTTTGGTGTAATTGGGATAAAGTTTGGATGACATTGTAATAAGTTTGTATAAAAGGTGCTGAAGAGTCACAGGGATGCAGGACTGACATATGTATGTGCGGCTAGTCCAGCTGGCCGTTTGGGGCATACAGAAGAGCCAAGATGGAAAATGTGATGATGAAGTATGTCTCTATCCCTCATCCATTATAAATGAAGCCCTTGTGGGCAGGGTCCTCTATCCCACTGTACCAGATGGTCATTGTTAGAATCTCCACAAAGACATTTGTAGCCTACATTAGGTGTGAGGGCCGAACAAGTCACATATACAGAAGGGCAGCCTAAAAAAAGAGGAGGTATCGGAGCCTAGGAGAGAAGACAGGCCGCCCATAATATTCTCACATTCCATTATACTCATCCTATTAGGATTATCATTTGGGGCAGTCAGCCCTTAAGAAGTCACAATTCTTAATACTAGAGGGACTTTGGCTCCAAAGGACATGACAAACACTTTTTCCACAAATCAGAAGGATGTAGAGCAATAACAATGGGCTGTTTCTGTCCTGGAATACCCAGAGCAACCCATCTCGGTTACATGGAGACTCATGTTGGGTCAAATCACTTGATGGGTAAAACGACTGCTACTGTGAACAGAAACACACATTTTTACATAGAAATTAATATCAGTGCGTTATTTGGATTTTGTACAATTTTAGAGTAAAAAAAAAAAAAAAAAAAAAAAAAAATGAAGGGAGACCCTTACAGAAGCAAATCTGACAGCAAAGAAGAAGACACCGCAATCTTCAGGCCATGTTCACTGTAAGGTCAGTAAGCATTTCAGCGCTTCACAAAACCAGTAGGATCGAGTTGTCATCTCCTTCCCTGGACTCTAGGCTGATATGAGAATGTATTGCTGGATCAGCCGAACAACAGACACAGCTGCTGCTGAACATCTTTCATGGTTTTCCACTATTTTGACAGGAAGAACAGCAGACGGCCATCAGAGCGTCAGACAGCAGTGTGAACAAAACCTTACACTGTGTATAATGGCAAGAAGTGAAACAATAATTCCATTCACTGGTTACGAGAGTAGACTCTGAAAACGGCAAGTCAGGAAAAAAAAAAGCGATTTATAGAAACATTCTTGCCTGAAGTAATAAAAGCTGTTTAAGACAGGTCCGATTTCATCTATCAAGTTATTTTATGTCCTTAGAGAGAACATTTTGCAGGGCCCGCGATTCCTCGGCACATGTCTTGTATTGTATTAGTGGCACATGAAGAGCCTCCTTATAATTTGGGAATATTTTGGTCGTCCTCCCATCTATAGGGCTGTATTTTTGTATGGCGCCATATTACAGGTGTATTCGCCACTTATCTATCAATACAAAACTTCAGATGTTTATTGAGTCAGGATTTGTCGGTAATAATTGTCTGTAATATTGCTTTGGACACAGGTATAGTCCCTTCTTACAGTATATATGGATTACACATCGATTTTCCTTCTTTCATCCATGTTTATTCTTATCTTTTCCCCATCTGGTGACCTAGTATTTTTATGCTTTACATTATACTTATTTATTACTCCACCATAACACGGTTCTGTTTCCATTGTTATATTTACGGCACAAGATTCTAGTAATGTGCACAGTCTGGCTCTTATAGATGTATACTATGGACTCGTATAGGAATGATTCCTATATACTAAGTCATGTTTGATGTATACATGGATTGCTCCATGGCTTTTTTACACATATAAATGTATGTGTATTTTCTTCTGGCCGGCATATACTATTATTCTGCGTCATGTAATAACAGTGGTAGAGATTTTATATATTCTTATTCTTCTGTTAGATGTGAGGAAGGGCTGCGCTGCCCCTGCCTCTGTACTCTGCACATTCTCTCTATAAACTGCATAGAAGGATTTTATTGTGACGTTTTATTTTACAAATGCTTTTTAGACCTGGCATAAGCCAAGTGTCCTCATCTGACAAGGCAGCGTACAGAGTATATAGTCATATATGTGCCACGTGTGTGTACCTGGCTGCCCTGCTTCATCTAGTGTACACGGTGGCGGTGTATTATCCGCTTCCCACTCCTTCCAAACCCCCTAACTTTTTTATTTTCCGCTCTCAGAGCCATATGAGGGCTTAATGTCTGCAGGATTATTTTTCCTCATGATGCTGCCATTAGTTATTCTGTACAATGTGCCGGAAAATAATTCAGAATGGGGGGGGATTTGAAGGAAAACTGCATTTGTGCGACTTTCTTACGGGCTTCGTCTTTACGGCGTTCACTCTGCAGACGCAATGACCTGTCACCTGTATTCTATGTTTAGGTACGATTCCGGTATCGATTATGATACCAAGTTTTTTAAGGTTTTATTTACATTTTAACCCCTTAAATCCAAAACTGCAAAAAAAAATTTTTTCTAAAAATCGCCATATTCTGACACCCGGAACTTTTTTATACTTCCGTGTACAGGGATACATAGGGCGTCTTTTTTTGCGGGACCAGGTGTACTTTTTATTTCTACCATTTTGGGGAATTACTATTGATTTGATCACTTTTTATTCAAAATTTTTATCAGAGGCAAAACAGTGAGAAAACGGCGGTTTGGCACTTTTGATTTCTTTCCCCACTATGGCGTTTACCGTACGGGAAAAATATTTTATAGATTTGTAGAGCGGGCGTTTTCGGACACAGGGATACCGAATGTGTGTGTGTTTCACAGTATTTCAGTACTTTTATATGTGTTCTAGGGAAAGGGGGGGGGGGGATTTGAACTTTGAATATTTTTTTTTATATTTATTAGACCCCCAAGGGGTTTTGAACCCCAGGGGGTCTGATCACTAATGCTAATGCATTGCAAAAAAACATTTCTATTGCAGGCTACATAGAGTAAAATGGCGTCTCAGTCAGCTTTGACCGAGGCGCCAGAGAGTTTAATGCCCGTGATCAATGTGGGCCCTGATCGCAGGTATTAGCACCGGGTCTCTGCTGTATAAAACTGACCCGGCGGCTATGGCGGACACGACTCCCGAGCGGCCGCCATCTTTAAACACACTACTATGGCGTGTGTCAGGAAGGGGTTAAACATATATATATATATATATAGCCATATTGTGTGCTATATATGGTCAGGAGAGCTCTCCCTCCCCTGTGTAATGGCAGATAGATAATATGAGCAGACATGGCGGCTCCTGCTGTCTCCTATATATCTGGCTGTTGTAGCTGTCTCCTATATATCTGGCTGTTATAGCTGTCTCCTATATATCTGGCTGTTATAGCTGTCTCCTATATATCTGGCTGTTATAGCTGTCTGTCCCCGCTGTCTCCTATATATCTGGCTGTTGTAGCTGTCTCCTATATATCTGGCTGTTGTAGCTGTCTCCTATATATCTGGCTGTTGTAGCTGTCTCCTATATATCTGGCTGTTGTAGCTGTCTCCTATATATCTGGCTGTTGTAGCTGTCTCCTATATATCTGGCTGTTGTAGCTGTCTCCTATATATCTGGCTGTTGTAGCTGTCTCCTATATATCTGGCTGTTGTAGCTGTCTGTCCCCGCTGTCTCCTATATATCTGGCTGTTGTAGCTGTCTCCTATATATCTGGCTGTTGTAGCTGTCTCCTATATATCTGGCTGTTGTAGCTGTCTCCTATATATCTGGCTGTTGTAGCTGTCTCCTATATATCTGGCTGTTGTAGCTGTCTCCTATATATCTGGCTGTTATAGCTGTCTGTCCCCGCTGTCTCCTATATATCTGGCTGTTATAGCTGTCTGTCCCCGCTGTCTCCTATATATCTGGCTGTTATAGCTGTCTCCTATATATCTGGCTGTTATAGCTGTCTGTCCCCGCTGTCTCCTATATATCTGGCTGTTATAGCTGTCTCTCCCTGCTGTCTCCTATATATCCGGCTGTTATAGCTGTCTGTCCCCGCTGTCTCCTATATATCCGGCTGTTATAGCTGTCTCCTATATATCTGGCTGTTATAGCTGTCTCCTATATATCTGGCTGTTATAGCTGTCTCCTATATATCTGGCTGTTATAGCTGTCTGTCCCCGCTGTCTCCTATATATCTGGCTGTTATAGCTGTCTCCTATATATCTGGCTGTTATAGCTGTCTGTCCCCGCTGTCTCCTATATATCTGGCTGTTGTAGCTGTCTCCTATATATCTGGCTGTTGTAGCTGTCTCCTATATATCTGGCTGTTGTAGCTGTCTCCTATATATCTGGCTGTTGTAGCTGTCTCCTATATATCTGGCTGTTGTAGCTGTCTCCTATATAGCTGTCTGTCCCCGCTGTCTCCTATATATCTGGCTGTTGTAGCTGTCTCCTATATATCTGGCTGTTGTAGCTGTCTCCTATATATCTGGCTGTTGTAGCTGTCTCCTATATATCTGGCTGTTGTAGCTGTCTCCTATATATCTGGCTGTTGTAGCTGTCTCCTATATATCTGGCTGTTGTAGCTGTCTCCTATATATCTGGCTGTTGTAGCTGTCTCCTATATATCTGGCTGTTATAGCTGTCTGTCCCCGCTGTCTCCTATATATCTGGCTGTTATAGCTGTCTGTCCCCGCTGTCTCCTATATATCTGGCTGTTATAGCTGTCTCCTATATATCTGGCTGTTATAGCTGTCTCCTATATATCTGGCTGTTATAGCTGTCTCTCCCTGCTGTCTCCTATATATCCGGCTGTTATAGCTGTCTGTCCCCGCTGTCTCCTATATATCCGGCTGTTATAGCTGTCTCCTATATATCTGGCTGTTATAGCTGTCTCCTATATATCTGGCTGTTATAGCTGTCTCCTATATATCTGGCTGTTATAGCTGTCTGTCCCCGCTGTCTCCTATATATCTGGCTGTTATAGCTGTCTCCTATATATCTGGCTGTTATAGCTGTCTGTCCCCGCTGTCTCCTATATATCTGGCTGTTGTAGCTGTCTCCTATATATCTGGCTGTTGTAGCTGTCTCCTATATATCTGGCTGTTGTAGCTGTCTCCTATATATCTGGCTGTTTAGCTGTCTCCTATATATCTGGCTGTTGTAGCTGTCTCCTATATATCTGGCTGTTGTAGCTGTCTCCTATATATCTGGCTGTTATAGCTGTCTCCTATATATCTGGCTGTTGTAGCTGTCTCCTATATATCTGGCTGTTGTAGCTGTCTCCTATATATCTGGCTGTTATAGCTGTCTCCTATATATCTGGCTGTTATAGCTGTCTCCTATATATCTGGCTGTTATAGCTGTCTGTCCCCGCTGTCTCCTATATATCTGGCTGTTATAGCTGTCTCCTATATATCTGGCTGTTATAGCTGTCTGTCCCCGCTGTCTCCTATATATCTGGCTGTTGTAGCTGTCTCCTATATATCTGGCTGTTGTAGCTGTCTCCTATATATCTGGCTGTTTAGCTGTCTCCTATATATCTGGCTGTTGTAGCTGTCTCCTATATATCCGGCTGTTGTAGCTGTCTCCTATATATCTGGCTGTTGTAGCTGTCTCCTATATATCTGGCTGTTGTAGCTGTCTCCTATATATCTGGCTGTTATAGCTGTCTCCTATATATCTGGCTGTTATAGCTGTCTCCTATATATCTGGCTGTTATAGCTGTCTGTCCCCGCTGTCTCCTATATATCTGGCTGTTATAGCTGTCTCCTATATATCTGGCTGTTATAGCTGTCTGTCCCCGCTGTCTCCTATATATCTGGCTGTTGTAGCTGTCTCCTATATATCTGGCTGTTGTAGCTGTCTCCTATATATCTGGCTGTTGTAGCTGTCTCCTATATATCTGGCTGTTGTAGCTGTCTCCTATATATCTGGCTGTTGTAGCTGTCTCCTATATAGCTGTCTGTCCCCGCTGTCTCCTATATATCTGGCTGTTGTAGCTGTCTCCTATATATCTGGCTGTTGTAGCTGTCTCCTATATATCTGGCTGTTGTAGCTGTCTCCTATATATCTGGCTGTTGTAGCTGTCTCCTATATATCTGGCTGTTGTAGCTGTCTCCTATATATCTGGCTGTTGTAGCTGTCTCCTATATATCTGGCTGTTGTAGCTGTCTCCTATATATCTGGCTGTTATAGCTGTCTGTCCCCGCTGTCTCCTATATATCTGGCTGTTATAGCTGTCTGTCCCCGCTGTCTCCTATATATCTGGCTGTTATAGCTGTCTCCTATATATCTGGCTGTTATAGCTGTCTCCTATATATCTGGCTGTTATAGCTGTCTCTCCCTGCTGTCTCCTATATATCCGGCTGTTATAGCTGTCTGTCCCCGCTGTCTCTTATATATCCGGCTGTTATAGCTGTCTCCTATATATCTGGCTGTTATAGCTGTCTCCTATATATCTGGCTGTTATAGCTGTCTCCTATATATCTGGCTGTTATAGCTGTCTGTCCCCGCTGTCTCCTATATATCTGGCTGTTATAGCTGTCTCCTATATATCTGGCTGTTATAGCTGTCTGTCCCCGCTGTCTCCTATATATCTGGCTGTTGTAGCTGTCTCCTATATATCTGGCTGTTGTAGCTGTCTCCTATATATCTGGCTGTTGTAGCTGTCTCCTATATATCTGGCTGTTGTAGCTGTCTCCTATATATCTGGCTGTTTAGCTGTCTCCTATATATCTGGCTGTTGTAGCTGTCTCCTATATATCTGGCTGTTGTAGCTGTCTCCTATATATCTGGCTGTTATAGCTGTCTCCTATATATCTGGCTGTTGTAGCTGTCTCCTATATATCTGGCTGTTATAGCTGTCTCCTATATATCTGGCTGTTATAGCTGTCTCCTATATATCTGGCTGTTATAGCTGTCTGTCCCCGCTGTCTCCTATATATCTGGCTGTTATAGCTGTCTCCTATATATCTGGCTGTTATAGCTGTCTGTCCCCGCTGTCTCCTATATATCTGGCTGTTGTAGCTGTCTCCTATATATCTGGCTGTTGTAGCTGTCTCCTATATATCTGGCTGTTGTAGCTGTCTCCTATATATCTGGCTGTTGTAGCTGTCTCCTATATATCTGGCTGTTGTAGCTGTCTCCTATATATCTGGCTGTTATAGCTGTCTCCTATATATCTGGCTGTTGTAGCTGTCTCCTATATATCTGGCTGTTATAGCTGTCTCCTATATATCTGGCTGTTACAGCTGTCTGTCCCCGCTGTCTCCTATATATCTGGCTGTTATAGCTGTCTCCTATATATCTGGCTGTTGTAGCTGTCTCCTATATATCTGGCTGTTGTAGCTGTCTCCTATATAGCTGTCTCTCCCCGCTGTCTCCTATATATCTGGCTGTTGTAGCTGTCTCCTATATATCTGGCTGTTGTAGCTGTCTCCTATATATCCGGCTGTTGTAGCTGTCTCCTATATATCCGGCTGTTGTAGCTGTCTCCTATATAGCTGTCTCTCCCCGCTGTCTCCTATATATCTGGCTGTTGTAGCTGTCTCCTATATATCTGGCTGTTGTAGCTGTCTCCTATATATCTGGCTGTTATAGCTGTCTCCTATATATCTGGCTGTTGTAGCTGTCTCCTATATATCTGGCTGTTGTAGCTGTCTCCTATATATCTGGCTGTTGTAGCTGTCTCCTATATATCTGGCTGTTATAGCTGTCTCCTATATATCTGGCTGTTGTAGCTGTCTCCTATATATCTGGCTGTTGTAGCTGTCTCCTATATATCTGGCTGTTATAGCTGTCTCCTATATATCTGGCTGTTGTAGCTGTCTCCTATATATCTGGCTGTTGTAGCTGTCTCCTATATATCTGGCTGTTATAGCTCTCTGTCCCCGCTGTCTCCTATATATCTGGCTGTTATAGCTGTCGACTATATATCTGGCTGTTGTAGCTGTCTCCTATATATCCGGCTGTTGTAGCTGTCTCCTATATATCTGGCTGTTGTAGCTGTCTCCTATATAGCTGTCTCTCCCCGCTGTCTCCTATATATCTGGCTGTTATAGCTGTCGACTATATATCTGGCTGTTGTAGCTGTCTCCTATATATCCGGCTGTTGTAGCTGTCTCCTATATATCTGGCTGTTGTAGCTGTCTCCTATATAGCTGTCTCTCCCCGCTGTCTCCTATATATCTGGCTGTTGTAGCTGTCTCCTATATAGCTGTCTCTCCCCGCTGTCTCCTATATATCTGGCTGTTATAGCTGACTCCTATATATCTGGCTGTTGTAGCTGTCTCCTATATAGCTGTCTCTCCCCGCTGTCTCCTATATATCTGGCTGTTGTAGCTGTCTCCTATATATCTGGCTGTTATAGCTGTCTCTCCCCGCTGTCTCCTATATATCTGGCTGTTATAGCTGTCTCCTATATATCTGGCTGTTGTAGCTGTCTCCTATATATCTGGCTGTTGTAGCTGTCTCCTATATATCTGGCTGTTGTAGCTGTCTCCTATATATCTGGCTGTTATAGCTGTCTCCTATATATCTGGCTGTTATAGCTGTCTCCTATATATCTGGCTGTTATAGCTGTCTCCTATATATCTGGCTGTTGTAGCTGTCTCCTATATATCTGGCTGTTATAGCTGTCTGTCCCCGCTGTCTCCTATATATCTGGCTGTTGTAGCTGTCTCCTATATATCCGGCTGTTATAGCTGTCTCCTATATATCTGGCTGTTATAGCTGTCTCCTATATATCTGGCTGTTATAGCTGTCTCCTATATATCTGGCTGTTGTAGCTGTCTCCTATATATCTGGCTGTTATAGCTGTCTCTCCCCGCTGTCTCCTATATATCTGGCTGTTATAGCTGTCTCCTATATATCTGGCTGTTGTAGCTGTCTCCTATATATCCGGCTGTTGTAGCTGTCTCCTATATATCTGGCTGTTGTAGCTGTCTCCTATATATCTGGCTGTTATAGCTGTCTCCTATATATCTGGCTGTTGTAGCTGTCTCCTATATATCTGGCTGTTATAGCTGTCTCCTATATATCTGGCTGTTATAGCTGTCTCTCCCCGCTGTCTCCTATATATCTGGCTGTTGTAGCTGTCTCCTATATATCCGGCTGTTGTAGCTGTCTCCTATATATCTGGCTGTTGTAGCTGTCTCCTATATAGCTGTCTCTCCCCGCTGTCTCCTATATATCTGGCTGTTATAGCTGTCTCCTATATATCTGGCTGTTATAGCTGTCTGTCCCCGCTGTCTCCTATATATCTGGCTGTTATAGCTGTCTCCTATATATCTGGCTGTTATAGCTGTCTCCTATATATCTGGCTGTTATAGCTGTCTGTCCCCGCTGTCTCCTATATATCTGGCTGTTGTAGCTGTCTCCTATATATCTGGCTGTTGTAGCTGTCTCCTATATATCTGGCTGTTGTAGCTGTCTCCTATATATCTGGCTGTTATAGCTGTCTCCTATATATCTGGCTGTTGTAGCTGTCTCCTATATATCTGGCTGTTATAGCTGTCTCCTATATATCTGGCTGTTGTAGCTGTCTCCTATATATCTGGCTGTTGTAGCTGTCTCCTATATATCTGGCTGTTGTAGCTGTCTCCTATATATCTGGCTGTTATAGCTGTCTCCTATATATCTGGCTGTTGTAGCTGTCTCCTATATAGCTGTCTGTCCCCGCTGTCTCCTATATATCTGGCTGTTATAGCTGTCTCCTATATATCTGGCTGTTGTAGCTGTCTCCTATATATCTGGCTGTTGTAGCTGTCTCCTATATATCTGGCTGTTATAGCTGTCTCCTATATATCTGGCTGTTATAGCTGTCTCCTATATATCTGGCTGTTGTAGCTGTCTCCTATATATCCGGCTGTTGTAGCTGTCTCCTATATATCTGGCTGTTGTAGCTGTCTCCTATATATCTGGCTGTTATAGCTGTCTCCTATATATCTGGCTGTTGTAGCTGTCTCCTATATATCTGGCTGTTATAGCTGTCTCCTATATATCTGGCTGTTATAGCTGTCTCTCCCCGCTGTCTCCTATATATCTGGCTGTTGTAGCTGTCTCCTATATATCCGGCTGTTGTAGCTGTCTCCTATATATCTGGCTGTTGTAGCTGTCTCCTATATAGCTGTCTCTCCCCGCTGTCTCCTATATATCTGGCTGTTATAGCTGTCTCCTATATATCTGGCTGTTATAGCTGTCTGTCCCCGCTGTCTCCTATATATCTGGCTGTTATAGCTGTCTCCTATATATCTGGCTGTTATAGCTGTCTCCTATATATCTGGCTGTTATAGCTGTCTGTCCCCGCTGTCTCCTATATATCTGGCTGTTGTAGCTGTCTCCTATATATCTGGCTGTTGTAGCTGTCTCCTATATATCTGGCTGTTGTAGCTGTCTCCTATATATCTGGCTGTTGTAGCTGTCTCCTATATATCTGGCTGTTATAGCTGTCTCCTATATATCTGGCTGTTGTAGCTGTCTCCTATATATCTGGCTGTTATAGCTGTCTCCTATATATCTGGCTGTTGTAGCTGTCTCCTATATATCTGGCTGTTGTAGCTGTCTCCTATATATCTGGCTGTTGTAGCTGTCTCCTATATATCTGGCTGTTATAGCTGTCTCCTATATATCTGGCTGTTGTAGCTGTCTCCTATATAGCTGTCTGTCCCCGCTGTCTCCTATATATCTGGCTGTTATAGCTGTCTCCTATATATCTGGCTGTTGTAGCTGTCTCCTATATATCTGGCTGTTGTAGCTGTCTCCTATATATCTGGCTGTTATAGCTGTCTCCTATATATCTGGCTGTTATAGCTGTCTCCTATATATCTGGCTGTTGTAGCTGTCTCCTATATAGCTGTCTGTCCCCGCTGTCTCCTATATATCTGGCTGTTATAGCTGTCTCCTATATATCTGGCTGTTGTAGCTGTCTCCTATATATCTGGCTGTTGTAGCTGTCTCCTATATATCTGGCTGTTGTAGCTGTCTCCTATATATCTGGCTGTTGTAGCTGTCTCCTATATATCTGGCTGTTGTAGCTGTCTCCTATATATCTGGCTGTTATAGCTGTCTCCTATATATCTGGCTGTTATAGCTGTCTCCTATATAGCTGTCTCTCCCCGCTGTCTCCTATATATCTGGCTGTTGTAGCTGTCTCTCCCCGCTGTCTCCTATATATCTGGCTGTTATAGCTGTCTCCTATATATCTGGCTGTTATAGCTGTCTCCTATATAGCTGTCTCTCCCCGCTGTCTCCTATATATCTGGCTGTTGTAGCTGTCTCTCCCCGCTGTCTCCTATATATCTGGCTGTTATAGCTGTCTCCTATATATCTGGCTGTTGTAGCTGTCTCCTATATATCTGGCTGTTATAGCTGTCTCCTATATAGCTGTCTCTCCCCGCTGTCTCCTATATATCTGGCTGTTGTAGCTGTCTCCTATATATCTGGCTGTTATAGCTGTCTCCTATATATCTGGCTGTTATAGCTGTCTGTTCCTGCTCTGTACTCCTAGCTCTGTCCTTATTTCCCCGGCTATGTCCCCTCACACTCCCAGCCCTGCTTTCTCCTCCTCACACAAGTGACAAAATGGCGGCGCTGCCTCAGCACAGCTCTATAACAAACAGTGTACAGAGCGGCAGCAGCAGGCAGTGCACACAAGCGACACCTACTGGTGGGAAGAGGTAACTGACCGCACCTCTCCCTGTATAATAACATAATATAGTCTATCACCCAATGTATTAAATAGAATATATTATATCACTGCCTGTATAATATAGAATACATTATATCACTGCCTGTATAATTTCATAGAATACATTATATCACTGCCTGTATAATATAGAATACATTATATCACTGACTGTATAATAACATAGAATACATTATATCACTTACTGTATAATATAGAATACATTATATCACGTACTGTATAATAACATATAATATATTATATCAATGACTGTATAATAACAGAGAATACATTATATCACTGACTGTATAATAACAGAATATATTATATCACTGACTGTATAATATAGAATACATTATATCACTTTATAATAACATAGAATACATTATATCACTGACTGTATAATAACATAGAATACATTATATCACTGATTGTAAAATATAGAATACATATCACTGACTGTATAATAACATAGAATACATTATATCACGGACTGTTTATTAATATAGAACACATTATATCACTAACTATATAATAACATAGAATACATTATATCACTGACTGTATAATAACATAGAATATATTATATCACCGACTGTATAATAACATAGAATAAATTATATCACTGACTATATAACAATAAATTATATCACCCACTGTATAATAATTTAGAATACATTATAACACCGACTGTATACTAACATATAATACATTATATCAATGAGTGCATAATAACATTAAATTCAATATAACACGGACTGTATATTAATGTAGAATACATTATATCACTGACTGTATAATATAGAATACATTATATCACTGACTGTATAATAACAGAATATATTATATCACTGACTGTATAATATAGAATACATTATATCACTTTATAATAACATAGAATACATTATATCACTGACTGTATAATAACATAGAATACATATCACTGACTGTATAATAGCATAGAATACATTATATCACTGACTGTATAATAGAATACATTATATCACTGACTGTATAACATAGAATACATTATATCACTGTGTAATAACATAGAATACATGATATCACTGACTGTATAATAACGTAGAATACATTATATCACTGACTGTATAATAACATAGAATACATTATATCACTGACTGTATAACAGAATACATTATATCACCGACTGTATAATAACATAGAATACATTATATCACTGACTGTATAATATAGAATACATTATATCACTGCCTGTATAATATAGAATACATTATATCACTGACTGTATAATATAGAATACATTATATCACTGACTGTATAATAACATAGAATACATTATATCACTGACTGTATAATAACATAGAATACATTATATCACTGACTGTATAATATAGAATACATTATATCACTGCCTGTATAATATAGAATACATTATATCACTGACTGTATAATATAGAATACATTATATCACTGACTGTATAATAACATAGAATACATTATATCACTGACTGTATAATAACATAGAATACATTATATCACTGACTGTATAATAACAGAATACATTATATCACTGACGGTATAATATAGAATACATTATATCACTGACTGTATAATAACAGAGAATATATATCACTAACTGTATAATAACATAGAATACATTATATCACTGTCTGAATAATAACAATAAATTAAATCACCCACTGTATAATAATTTAGAACACATTATAACACCGACTGTATATTAACATAGAATACATTATATCACTGACTGTATAATAACATAGAATACATTATATCACTGACTGGATAATTACATAGAATACATTATATCACTTACTGTATAATAACAGAGAATATATCACGGACTGTTTATTAATATAGAATACGTACCACTGACTGTATAATATAGAATACATTATATCACTGACTAATAACATAGAATACATTATATTACTGACTGTATAATAACATAGAAGATATTATATCACTGACTGTATAATAACAGAATACATTATATCACCGACTATAAAAACATAGAATACATATCAATGACTGTATAACAGAGAATATATTATATCACAGACTGTTTATTAATATAGAATACATTATATCACTAACTGTATAATTACGTAGAATACATTATATCACCGAATGTATAATAAGATAAAATACATTGTATCATTGTCTGTATAATATAGAAATCATTATATCATTGACAGTATAACATAGAATATATTATATCACTGACTGTATAATAACAGAGAATATATTATATCACTGACTATAATAACAGAATACATTATATCACTGACTGTATAATAACATAGAATACATTATATCACTGACTGTATAATAACATAGAATACATTATATCACTGACTGTATAATAACATAGAATACATTATATCACTGACTGTATAATAACAGAATACAACATATCACTGACTGTATAACAGAATTCATTATATCACTGACTGTATAATACCATAGAATACATTATATTACTGACTGTATAATAACATAGAATACATTATATCACTGACTGCATAATATAGAATACATTACATCACTGACTATATAATAACACAGAATTCATTATATCACCAGCTGTATAATAACATAGAATACATTATATCACTGACTGTATAATATAGAATACATTATATACCGACTGTATAATAACATAGAATACATTATATACCGACTGTATAATAACATAGAATACATTATATACCGACTGTATAATATAGAACACATTATATCAATGAGTGTATAACAACATTGAATTCAATATATCACTGACTGTATAATAACATAGAATACATTGTCACTGATTGTATAAGAACATAGAATAAATTATATCACTGACTGTATAATAACACAGAATACATTATATCACTGACTGTATAACACAGAATACATTATATAACCGACTGTATAACAAAAATAAATTATATCACCAACTCTATAATAATTTAGAATACATTATATCACTGACTGTATAATATAGAATAAATTATATCACTGACTGTATAATAACATAGAATACATTATATCACTGATTGTATAATAACATAGAATACATTATATCACTGACTGTATAATATAGAATACATTATATCACCGACTGTACAATAACAGAATACATTATATCACTGACTGTATAATATAGAATACATATCACCGACTGTATAAAATCATAGAATACATCATATCACTGACTGTATAATATATTATACATTATATCACTGACTGTATAACAGAGAATATATTATCACTGACTGTATAATAACATAGCATACATTATATCACTGACTGTATAATATAGAATACATTATATCACTGTATAATATAGAATATATTATATCACTGACTGTATAATAACATAGAATACATTATATCAATATTTGTATAATAACATAGAATACATTATATCACTGAGTATATAATAACATAGAATTCATTATATCACTGACTGTATAATAACAGAGAATATATTATATCACGGACTGTTTAATATAGAATACATTATATCACCGACTGTATAATATAGAATACATATCACAGACTGTATAATAACATAGAATTCATTATATTACTGACTGTATAATAGCAGAATACATTATATCACCGACTGTACAATAACATAGAATACATTATATCACTGACTATATAATAACATAGAATACATTATATCACTGACTATATACCAGAATACATTATATCACTGACTATATAATAACATAGAATACATTATATCACTGACTGTATAATATAGAATACATTTTATCAATGACTGTACAACATAGAATACATTATATCACTGACTGTATAACAACATAGAATACATTATATCACTGACTGCATAATATAGAATACATATATCACTGACTATACAACAGAATACATTATATCACTGACTGTATAATAACATACAATACATTATATCACTGCTTGTATAACATAGAATATATTATATCACTGACTGTATAATAACATAGAATACATTATATTACTGACTGTATAACAATATTACCAACTGTATAATAAGATAAGATACATTGTATCACTGACTGTATAATATAGAATACATTATATCACCGACTGTATAACTATAAATTATATCACCGACTATATAATATGATAAATTACATTGTATCACTGACTGTATAATAACATACAATACATTATATCACTGACTGTATAATAACAGAATACATTATATCACTGACTGCATAATATAGAATACATTATATCACCGACTGTATAATAACATAAAATACATTATATCACTGACTGTATAATAACATAGAATACATTATATCACTGACTGTATAATAACAGAATACATTATATCACCGAATGTATAATAAGATAAAATACATAGTACCATTGTTTGTATAATATAGAAATCATTATATCATTGACAGTATAACATAGAATATATTATATCACTGACTGTATAATAACATAGAATACATTATATCACTGACTGTATAATATGGAATACATTATATCACTGACTGTATAATAACATAGAATACATATCACTGACTGTATAATATGGAATACATTATATCACTGACTGTATAATAACATAGAATACATTATATCACTGACTGTATAACATAGAAAACATTATATCACTGACTGTATAATAACATAGAATACATTATATCACTGACTGTATAATATGGAATACATTATATCACTGACTGTATAATAACATAGAATACATTATATCACTGACTGTATAATATGGAATACATTATATCACTGACTGTATAACAGAATACATTATATCACTGACTGTATAATAACATAGAATACATTATATCACTGACTGTATAATATGGAATACATTATATCACTGACTGTATAATAACATAGAATACATTATATCACTGACTGTATAACAGAATACATTATATTACTGACTGTATAATAACACAGAATATATTATATCACTGACTGTATAACATAGAATACATTATATCACTGACAGTATAACATATAATTTATTGTTATTATACAGTCAGTGATATAATATATTCTATGTTATTATACAGTCAGTGATATAATGTATTCCATATTATACAGTCAGTGATATAATGTATTCTATGTTATTATACAGTCAGTGATATAATGTATTCTGTTATACAGTCAGTGATATAATGTATTCCATATTATACAGTCAGTGATATAATGTATTCTATGTTATTATACAGTCAGTGATATAATGTATTCTATGTTATTATACAGTCAGTGATATAATGTATTCTGTTATTATACAGTCAGTGATATAATATATTCTATCAGCCACTGTATAATAATTTGGAATACATTATAACACTGACTGTATATAAACATATAATACATTATATCAATGAGTGTATAATAACATAGAATTCATTATATCACTGACTGTATAATATATAATACATTATATCACTGACTGTATAATAATATATAATACATTATATCACTGACTGTATAATAACATAGAATACATTATATCACTGACTGTATAATAATATAGAATACATTATATCACTGACTGTATAATAACAGAATACAACATATCACTGACTGTATAACAGAATTCATATCACTGATTGTATAATACCATAGAATACATTTTATCACTGACTGTATAATAACATAGAATTCATTATATCACCGACTGTATAATAACATAGAATACATTATATACCGACTGTATAATAACATAGAATACATTATATCACTGACTGTATAATAACATAGGATACATTATATCACTGACTGTATAATAACATAGAATACATTATATCACTGACTGTATAATAACATAGGATACATTATATCACCGACTGTATAATAACATAGAATACATTATATACCGACTGTATAATAACATAGAATACATTATATCACTGACTGTATAGTAACAGAATACATTATATACCGACTGTATAACATAGAATACATTATATCACTGACTGTATAATAACAGAATACATTATATCAGTGACTGCATAATATAGAATACATTATATCAGTGACTGTATAATAACAGAATACATTATATACCGACTGTATAATAACATAGAATACATTATATACCGACTGTATAATATAGAATACATTATATCAATGAGTGTATAACATTGAATTCAATATATCACTGACTGTATAACATAGAATACATTATATCACTGACTGTATAATAACATAGAATACATTATATCACTGACTGTATAATATAGAATACATTATATCACTGACTGTATAATAAAATACATTGTATCACTAACTGTATAATATAGAATACATTATATCACCGACTGTATAATATAGAATACATTATATCACTGACTGTATAATATAGAATACATTATATCACGGACTGTATAATAACAGAATACATTATATCACTGACTGTATAATAAGAGAATATATTATATCACTGACTGTATAATATAGAATACATTATATCACTTTATAACATAGAATACATTATATCACTGACTGTATAATAACAGAATACATTATATCACTGACTGTATAACATATAATATATTATATCAATGACTGTATAATAACAGAGAATACATGATATCACTGACTGTATAATAACAGAGAATATATTATATCACTGACTGTATAATATAGAATACATTATATAAACTGACTGTATAATAACATAGAATACATTATATCACTGACTGTATAATAACAGAATACATTATATCACTGATTGTAAAATATAGAATACATTATATCACTGACTGTATAATAACATATAATGTATTCTATCATGGACTGTTTATTAATATAGAATACATTATATCACTGACTATATAACATAGAATATATTATATCACCGACTGTATAATAACATAGAATAAATTATATCACTGACTATATAACAATAAGTTATATCACCCACTGTATAATTATTTAGAATACATTATAACACCGACTGTATACTAACATATAATACATTATATCAATGAGTGCATAATAACATTAAATTCAATATAACACGGACTGTATAATAATGTAGAATACATTATATCACTGCCTTTATAATAGCATAGAATACATTATATCACTGACTGTATAATATAGAATACATTATATCACTGACTGTATAACATAGAAGATATATCACTGACTGTATAATAACGGAATACATTATATCATCGACTGTACAACATAGAATACATTATATCACTGACTGTATAATAGCATAGAATACATTATATCACTGACTGTATAATAACATAGAATATATTATATCACTGACTATATAATATAGAATACATTATATCACGGACTGTATAACATAGAATACATTATATCACTGACTGTATAATAACATAGAATACATTATATCAGTGACTGTATAATAACATAGAATACATTATATCACTGACTGTATAATAACATAGAATACATTATATCACTGACTGTATAATATCATAGAATACATTATATCACTGACTGTATAATAACATAGAATACATTATATCACTGACTGTATAATAACATAGAATACATTATATCACTGACTGTATAATAACATAGAATACATTATATCACTGACTGTATAATAACATAGAATACATTATATCACTGACTGTATAATAACATAGAATACATTATATCACTGACTGTATAATAGAATACATTATATCACTGACTGTATAATAGAATACATTATATCACTGATTGTAAAATATAGAATACATTATATCACTGACTGTATAATAACATAGAATATATTATATCACCGACTGTATAATAACATAGAATAAATTATATCACTGACTATATAATAACAATAAATTATATCACCCACTGTATAATAATTTAGAATACATTATAACACCAACTGTATACTAACATATAATACATTATATCAAAGAGTGCATAATAACATTAAATTCAAAATAACACGGACTGTATAATAATGTAGAATACATTATATCACTGACTGTATAATAACATAGAATACATTATATCACTGACTGTATAATAACATAGAATACATTATATCACTGAATTTATAATAGCATAGAATACATTATATCACTGACTGTATAATAACATAGAAGATACTATATCACCGACTGTATAATAACAGAATACATTATATCATCGACTGTACAACATAGAATACATTATATCACTGACTGGATAATTACATAGAATACATTATATCACTGACTGGATAATTACATAGAATACATTATATCACTGACTGTATAATAACATAGAATACATTATATCACTGACTGTATAATAACAGAGAATACATTATATCACTGACTGTATAACATAGAATACATTATATCACTGACTGTATAATAACATAGAATACAATATATCACTGATTGTATAAGAACATAGAATACATTATATCACTGACAATAATAGCATAGAATACATTATATCATCGACTGTACAACATAGAATACATTATATCACCGACTATAAAAACATAGAATACATATCAATGACTGTATAACAGAGAATATATTATATCACAGACTGTTTATTAATATAGAATACATTATATCAGACTGTATAATAACGTAGAATACATTATATCACCGAATGTATAATAAGATAAAATACATTGTATCATTGTCTGTATAATATAGAAATTATATCATTGACAGTATAACATAGAATATATTATATCACTGACTGTATAATAACATAGAATACATTATATCACTGAGTGTATAATAACATAGAATATATTATATCACTGACTGTAAAATAACAGAATACATTATATCACTGACTGTATAATAACATAGAATACATTATATCAGACTGTTTATTAATATAGAATACATTATATCACAGCATAATATAGAATACATATCACTGACTGTATAATAACAGAATACATGATATCACTGACTGTATAATAACATAGAATACATTATATCACCGACTGTAAAATAACATAGAATACATTATATCACAGACTGTATAATAACATAGAATACATTATATCACCGACTGTAAATAACATAGAATACATGATATCACTGACTGTATAATAACATAGAATACATTATATCACTGATTGTATAATATAGAATACATTATATCACTGACTGTATAACATGGAATGCATTATATCACTGACTGTATAATAACAGAATACATATCACTGACTATATAATAACATAGAATACATTATATCACCGACTGTATAATAACATAGAATACATTATATCACTGACTGTATAATAACATAGAATACATTATATCACCGACTGTAAAATAACATAGAATACATTATATCAATGAGTGCATAATAACATTAAATTCAATATAACACGGACTGTATAATAACATAGAATACATTATATCACTAACTTTATAATAGAATAGAATACATTATATCACTGACTGTATAATATAGAATACATTATATCACTGACTGTATAATAACATAGAAGATATATCACTGACTGTATAATAACAGAATACATTATATCATCGACTGTACAACATAGAATACATTATATCACTGACTGGATAATAACAGAATACATTATATCATCGACTGTACAACATAGAATACATTATATCACCGACTGTATAACAGAATACATTATATCACTGACTGTATAATAACATAGAATACATTATATCACTGACTGTATAATAACAGAATACATTACATTACATCGACTGTACAACATAGAATACATTATATCACTGACTGGATAATTACATAGAATACATTATATCACTGACTGGATAATTACATAGAATACATTATATCACTGACTGTATAATAACATAGAATACATTATATCACTGACTGTATAATAACATAGAAGATACTATATCACTGACTGTATAATAACAGAATACATTATATCATCGACTGTACAACATAGAATACATTATATCACTGACTGGATAATTACATAGAATACATTATATCACTGACTGGATAATAACATAGAATACATTATATCACTGACTGTATAATAGAATACATTATATCACTGACTGTATAATAGAATACATTATATCACTGACTGTATAACATAGAATACATTATATCACTGTGTAATAACATAGAATACATTATATCACTGACTGTATAATAACATAGAATACATTATATCACTGACTGTATAATAACATAGAATACATTATATCACTGACTGTATAATAACATAGAATACATTATATCACTGACTGTATAATAGAATACATTATATCACTGACTGTATAATAGAATACATTATATCACTGACTGTATAATAGAATACATTATATCACTGACTGTATAATAGAATACATTATATCACTGACTGTATAACATAGAATACATTATATCACTGTGTAATAACATAGAATACATTATATCACTGACTGTATAATAACAGAGAATATATTATATCACTGACTGTATAACATAGAATTCATATCACTAACTGTATAATAACATAGAATACATATCACTGACTGTATAATATAGAATACATTATATCACTGACTGTATAATAACATAGAATACATTATATCACTGACTGTATAATAACATAGAATACATTATATCACTGACTTTAACATAGAATACATTATATCACTGACTGTATAACATAGAATACATTATATCACTGACTGTATAATAACATAGAATACATTATATCACTGACTGTATAATATAGAATACATTATATCACTTTATAATAACATAGAATACATTATATCACTGACTGTATAATAACAGAATACATTATATCACTGACTGTATAATAACATAGAATACATTATATCACTGACTGTAGAATAACAGAATACATTATATCATCGACTGTACAACATAGAATACATTATATCACTGACTGTATAATAGCATAGAATACATTATATCACTGACTGTATAATAACATAGAATACATTATATCACTGACTATATAATATAGAATACATTATATCACGGACTGTATAACATAGAATACATTATATCACTGACTGTATAATAACATAGAATACATTATATCACTTACTGTATAACATAGAATACATTATATCACTGACTGTATAATAGCATAGAATACATTATATCACTGACTGTATAATAACATAGAATAGATTATATCACTGACTATATAATATAGAATACATTATATCACGGACTGTATAACATAGAATACATTATATCACTGACTGTATAATAACATAGAATACATTATATCACTGACTGTAATAGAATACATTATATCACTGACTGTATAATAACATAGAATACATTATATCACTGACTGTATAACATAGAATACATTATATCACTGTGTTATAATATAGAATACATTATATCAGTGACTGTATAATAACAGAGAATATATTATATCACTGACTGTATAATATGGAATACATTATATCACTGACTGTATAATAACAGAATACATTATATCACTGACTGTATAATATATAATACATTATATCACTGACTGTATAATAACATAGAATACATTATATCACTGACTGTATAACATAGAATACATTATATCACTGACTGTATAATATAGAATACATTATATCACTGACTGTATAATAACATAGAATACATTATATCACTGACTGTATAATAAAATACATTGTATCACTAACTGTATAATATAGAATACATTATATCACCGACTGTATAACAGAATACATTATATCACTGACTGTATAATATAGAATAAATTATATCAGACTGTATAATAACATAGAATACATTATCACTGACTGTATAATATAGAATACATTATATCACCGACTGTACAACAGAATACATTATATGACTGACTGTAAAATATAGAATACATTATATCACTGACTGTATAATAACATAGCATACATTATATCACGGACTGTATAATAACAGAATACATTATATCACTGACTGTATAATATAAAATACATTATATCACTGACTGTATAATATAGAATACATTATATCACTGACTGTATAATAACAGAATACATTATATCACTGATTGTAAAATATAGAATACATTATATCACTGACTGTATAATAACATAAAATACATTATATCATGGACTGTTTATTAATATAGAATACATTATATCACTGACTATATAATAACATAGAATACATTATATCACTGACTGTATAATATAGAATACATTATATCACTGACTGTATAATAACAGAATACATTATATCATCGACTGTACAACATAGAATACATTATATCACTGACTGTATAATAGCATAGAATACATTATATCACTGACTGTATAATAACATAGAATACATTATATCACTGACTGTATAACAGAATACATTATATCACTGACTGTATAATAACATAGAAAACATTATATCACTGACTGTATAACAGAATACATTATATCACTGACTGTATAATAACATAGAATACATTATATCACTGACTGTATAATATCATAGAATACATTATATCACTGACTGCATAATAACATAGAATACATTATATCACTGACTGTATAATAACATAGAATACATTATATCACTGACTGTATAATAACATAGAATACATTATATCACTGACTGTATAATATAGAATACATTATATCACTGACTGTATAACAGAATACATTATATCACTGTGTAATAACATAGAATACATTATATCACTGACTGTATAATAACAGAGAATATATTATATCACTGACTGTATAATATGGAATACATTATATCACTGAGTGTATAATAACATAGAATACATTATATCACTGACTGTATAATATAGAATACATTATATCACTGACTGTATAATAACATAGAAGATATTATAACACTGTATAATAACAGAATACATTATATCATCTACTGTACAACATAGAATACATTATATCACTGACTGTATGATAGCATAGAATACATTATATCACTGACTGTATAATAGCATAGAATACATTATATCACTGACTGTATAATAGCATAGAATACATTATATCACTGACTGTATAATAGCATAGAATACATTATATCACTGACTATATAATATAGAATACATTATATCACGGACTGTATAACATAGAATACATTATATCACTGACTGTATAATAACATAGAATACATTATATCACTGACTGTATAACATAGAATACATTATATCACTGACTGTATAACATAGAATACATTATATCACTGACTGTATAATAACATAGAATACATTATATCACTGACTGTATAATATCAGAATACATTATATCACTGACTGTATAATAACATAGAATACATTATATCACTGACTGTATAACATAGAATACATTATATCACTGACTGTATAATAACATAGAATACATTATATCACTGACTGTATAACATAGAATACATTATATCACTGACTGTATAATATCAGAATACATTATATCACTGACTGTATAATAACAGAATACATTATATCACTGACTGTATAATAACAGAGAATATATTATATCACTGACTGTATAATATGGAATACATTATATCACTGACTTTATAATAGCATAGAATACATTATATCACTGGCTGTATAATATAGAATACATTATATCACTGACTGTATAACATAGAATACATTATATCACTGACTGTATAATATAGAATACATTATATCACTGACTGTATAATAACAGAGAATATATTATATCACTGACTGTATAATATGGAATACATTATATCACTGACTTTATAATAGCATAGAATACATTATATCACTGGCTGTATAATATAGAATACATTATATCACTGACTGTATAACATAGAATACATTATATCACTGACTGTATAATAACATAGAATACATTATATCACTGACTGTATAATATAGAATACATTATATCACTGACTGTATAATAACATAGAAGATATAATATCACTGACTGTATAATAACAGAATACATTATATCATCGACTGTACAACATAGAATACATTATATCACTGACTGTATAACATAGAATACATTATATCACTGACTGTATAATAGCATAGAATACATTATATCACTGACTATATAATATAGAATACATTATATCACGGACTGTATAACTTAGAATACATTATATCACTGACTGTATAACATAGAATACATTATATCACTGACTGTATAACATAGAATACATTATATCACTGACTGTATAATAACATAGAATACATTATATCACTGACTGTATAATAACATAGAATACATTATATCACTGACTGTATAATAACATAGAATACATTATATCACTGACTGTATATTATCATAGAATACATTATATCACTGACTGTATAATAACATAGAATACATTATATCACTGACTGTATAATAGAATACATTATATCACTGACTGTATAATAGAATACATTATATCACTGACTGTATAACATAGAATACATTATATCACTGTGTAATAACATAGAATACATATCACTGACTGTATAATAACAGAGAATACATTATATCACTGACTGTATAACATAGAATACATATCACTGACTGTATAATAACAGAGAATATATTATATCACTGACTGTATAACATAGAATTCATATCACTAACTGTATAATAACATAGAATACATTATATCACTGACTGTATAATAACATAGAATACATTATATCACTGACTGTATAATAACATAGAATACATTATATCACTGACTGTATAATAGCATAGAATACATTATATCACTGACTGTATAATAGCATAGAATACATTATATCACTGACTGTATAATAACATATAATACATATCACTGACTGTATAATATAGAATACATTATATCACTGACTGTATAACATAGAATACATTATATCATTGACTGTATAACATAGAATACATTATATCACTGACTGTATAATAGCATAGAATACATTATATCACTGACTGTATAATAACATATAATACATATCACTGACTGTATAATAACATATAATACATATCACTGACTGTATAATATAGAATACATTATATCACTGACTGTATAATAACAGAATACATTATATCACTGACTGTATAATAACAGAATACATTATATCACTGATTGTAAAATATAGAATACATTATATCACTGACTGTATAATAGAATACATTATATCACTGACTGTATAATAGAATACATTATATCACTGACTGTATAATAGAATACATTATATCACTGACTGTATAACAGAATACATTATATCACTGTGTAATAACATAGAATACATATCACTGACTGTATAATAACAGAGAATATATTATATCACTGACTGTATAACATAGAATTCATATCACTAACTGTATAATAACATAGAATACATTATATCACTGACTGTATAACATAGAATACATTATATCACTGACTGTATAATATAGAATACATTATATCACTGACTGTATAATAGCATAGAATACATTATATCACTGATTGTATAATAACATAGAATACATTATATCACTGACTGTATAACATAGAATACATTATATCACTGACTGTATAACATAGAATACATTATATCACTGACTGTATAATAGCATAGAATACATTATATCACTGACTGTATAATAACACATAATACATATCACTGACTGTATAATATAGAATACATTATATCACTGACTGTATAATAACATAGAATACATTATATCACTGACTATATAATATAGAATGCATTATATCACGGACTGTATAATAGCATAGAATACATTATATCACTGACTGTATAATAGCATAGAATACATTATATCACTGACTGTATAATAACATATAATACATATCACTGACTGTATAATATAGAATACATTATATCACTGACTGTATAACATAGAATACATTATATCGCTGTGTAATAACATAGAATACATATCACTGACTGTATAATAACAGAGAATATATTATCACTGACTGTATAACATAGAATTCATATCACTAACTGTATAATAACATAGAATACATTATATCACTGACTGTATAATAACATAGAATACATTATATCACTGACTGTATAATAACATAGAATACATTATATCACTGACTGTATAATAACATAGAATACATTATATCACTGACTGTATAATAGCATAGAATACATTATATCACTGACTGTATAATAACATATAATACATATCACTGACTGTATAATATAGAATACATTATATCACTGACTGTATAATAACAGAATACATTATATCACTGATTGTAAAATATAGAATACATTATATCACTGACTGTATAATAACATAGAATACATTATATCACTGACTGTATAATATAGAATACATTATATCACCGACTGTACAACAGAATACATTATATGACTGACTGTATAATATAGAATACATTATATCACTGACTGTATAACAGAATACATTATATCACTGACTGTATAATATAGAATAAATTATATCAGACTGTATAATAACATAGAATACATTATATCACCGACTGTACAACGGAATACATTATATGACTGACTGTATAATATAGAATACATTATATCACTGACTGTATAATAACATAGCATACATTATATCACGGACTGTATAATAACAGAATACATTATATGACTGTATAATATAGAATACATTATATCACTGACTGTATAATATAGAATACATTATATCACTGACTGTATAATAACATAAAATACATTATATCACTGACTGTATAATAACAGAATACATTATATCACTGATTGTAAAATATAGAATACATTATATCACTGACTGTATAATAACATAAAATACATTATATCATGGACTGTTTATTAATATATAATACATTATATCACTGACTATATAATAACATAGAATATATTATATCACCGACTGTATAATAACATAGAATAAATTATATCACTGACTGTATAATAACAGAGAATACATTATATCACTGATTGTAAAATATAGAATACATTATATCACTGACTGTATAATAACATAAAATACATTATATCATGGACTGTTTATTAATATAGAATACATTATATCACCGACTGTATAAAATTATAGAATACATTATATCACTGACTGTATAATATAGAATACATTATATCACTGTATAATATAGAATATATTATATCACTGACTGTATAATAACATAGAATACATTATATCAATATTTGTATAATAACATAGAATTCATTATATCACTGACTGTATAATAACAGAGAATATATTATATCACGGACTGTTTATTAATATAGAATACATTATATCACCGACTGTATAATATAGAATACATATCACAGACTGTATAATAACATAGAATTCATTATATTACTGACTGTATAATAACATAGAATACATTATATCACTGACTATATAATAACAGAATACATTATATCACTGACTATATAATAACATAGAATACATTATATCACTGACTGTATAACATAGAATTCATTATATCACTGACTGTATAATATAGAATACATTTTATCAACGACTGTATAACTATAAATTATATCACCGACTATATAATACGATAAATTACATTGTATCACTGACTGTATAATAACATAGAATACATTATATCACTGACAGTATAATAACATAGAATATATTATATCACTGACTGTATAATAACAGAATACATTATATCACTGACTGCATAATATAGAATATATTATATCACTGACTGTATAATAACATAGAATACATTATATCACTGACTGTATAATATGGAATACATTATATCACTGACTGTATAATAACAGAATACATTATATCACTGACTGTATAATATGGAATACATTATATCACTGACTGTATAATAACATAGAATACATTATATCACTGACTGTATAATATGGAATACATTATATCACTGACTGTATAATAACATAGAATACATTATATCACTGACTGTATAATAACATAGAATACATTATATCACCGACTGTAAAATAACATAGAATACATTATATCACAGACTGTATAATAATATAGAATACATTATATCACTGACTGTAAAATAACATAGAAAACATTATATCACTGACTGTATAATATAGAATACATTATATCACTGACTGTATAATAACATAGAATACATTATATCACCGACTGCAAAATAACATAGAATACATTATATCACTGACTGTATAATATAGAATACATTATATCACTGACTGTATAATAACATAGAATACATTATATCACTGACTGTATAATAACATAGAATACATTATATCACTGACTGTATAACATGGAATACATTATATCACCGACTGTATAATAACAGAATACATTATATCACTGACTATATAATAACATAGAATACATTATATCACCGACTGTATAATAACATAGAATACATTATATCACTGACTGTATAATAACATAGAATACATTATATCACCGACTGTAAAATAACATGGAATACATTATATCACTGACTGTATAATAACATAGAATACATTATATCACCGACTGTAAAATAACATAGAATACATTATATCACTGACTGTATAATATAGAATACATTATATCACTGTCTGTATAATAACATAGAATACATTATATCACTGACTGTATAATAACATAGAATACATTATATCACTGACTGTATAACATGGAATACATTATATCACCGACTGTATAATAACAGAATACATTATATCACCGACTGTATAATAACAGAATACATTATATCACTGACTATATAATAACATAGAATACATTATATCACCGACTGTATAATAACATAGAATACATTATATCACTGACTGTATAATAACATAGAATACATTATATCACTGACTGTATAATAACATAGAATACATTATATCACTGACTGTATAATAACATAGAATACATTATATCACTGACTGTATAACATGGAATACATTATATCACCGACTGTATAATAACAGAATACATTATATCAGTGACTATATAATAACATAGAATACATTATATCACTGACTGTATAATAACATAGAATACATTATATCACCGACTGTAAAATAACATGGAATACATTATATCACTGACTGTATAATAACATAGAATACATTATATCACCGACTGTAAAATAACATAGAATACATTATATCACTGACTGTATAATAACATAGAATACATTATATCACTGACTGTATAATAACAGAATACATTATAACACGGACTGTATAACATAGAATACATTATATCACTGACTGTATAATAACATAGAATACATTATATCACCGACTGTATAATAACATAGAATACATTATATCACTGACTGTATAACATAGAATACATTATATCACCGACTGTATAATAACATAGAATACATGATATCACTGACTGTATAATAACATAGAATACATTAAATCACTGACTGTATAATAACATAGAATACATTATATCACTGATTGTATAATATAGAATACATTATATCACTGACTATATAATAACATAGAATATATTATATCACCGACTGTATAACTATAAATTATATCACCGACTATATAATACGATAAATTACATTGTATCACTGACTGTATAATAACATAGAATACATTATATCACTGACAGTATAATAACAGAATATATTATATCACTGACTGTATAATAACAGAATACATTATATCACTGACTGCATAATATAGAATACATTATATCACCGACTGTATAATAACATAAAATACATTATATCACTGACTGTATAATAACAGAATACATTATATCACCGAATGTATAATAAGATAAAATACATAGTACCATTGTTTGTATAATATAGAAATCATTATATCATTGACAGTATAACATAGAATATATTATATCACTGACTGTATAAACATAGAATACATTATATCACTGACTGTATAATATGGAATACATTATATCACTGACTGTATAATAACATAGAATACATTATATCACTGACTGTATAATATGGAATACATTATATCACTGACTGTATAATAACATAGAATACATTATATCACTGACTGTATAATAACATAGAATACATTATATCACTGACTGTATAATATGGAATACATTATATCACTGACTGTATAATAACATAGAATACATTATATCACTGACTGTATAATAACATAGAATACATTATATTACTGACTGTATAATAACATAGAATATATTATATCACTGACTGTATAATAACATAGAATACATTATATTACTGACTAATAACAGAGAATACATTATATCATTGAATTTATAACATAGAATACATTATATCACTGACTGTATAACATAGAATACATTATATCACTGACCGTATAATAACATAGAATATATTATATCACTGACTGTATAACAACAATAAATTATATCAGCCACTGTATAATAATTTGGAATACATTATAACACTGACTGTATATAAACATATACATTATATCAATGAGTGTATAATAACATAGAATTCATTATATCACTGACTGTATAATATAGAATACATTATATCACTGACTGTATAATAACATAGAATACATTATATCACTGACTGTATAATAATATAGAATACATTATATCACTGACTGTATAATAACATAGAATTCATTATATCACCGACTGTATAATAACATAGAATACATTATATCACTGACTGTATAATAACAGAATACATTATATACCGACTGTATAACATAGAATACATTATATCACTGACTGTATAATAACAGAATACATTATATAACTGACTGCATAATATAGAATACATTATATCAGTGACTGTATAATAACAGAATACATTATATACCGACTGTATAATACATAGAATACATTATATACCGACTGTATAATATAGAATACATATCAATGAGTGTATAACATTGAATTGAATATATCACTAACTGTATAATATAGAATACATTATATCACCGACTGTATAACAGAATACATTATATCACTGACTGTATAATATAGAATAAATTATATCAGACTGTATAATAACATAGAATACATTATATCACTGACTGTATAATATAGAATAAATTATATCAGACTGTATAATAACATAGAATACATTATATCACTGACTGTATAATATAGAATACATTATATCACTGACTGTATAATAACATAGCATACATTATATCACGGACTGTATAATAACAGAATACATTATATCACTGACTGTATCATATAGAATACATTATATCACTGACTGTATAATATAATATATTATATCAATGACTGTATAATAACAGAGAATACATTATATCACTGATTGTATAATAACAGAGAATATATTATATCACTGACTGTATAATATAGAATACATTATATCACTGACTGTATAATATAGAATACATTATATCACTGACTGTATAACATAGAATATATTATATCACTGACTGTATAATAACAGAATACATTATATCACTGACTGCATAATATAGAATACATTATATCACCGACTGTATAATAACAGAATACATTATATCACCGAATGTATAATAAGATAAAATACATAGTACCATTGTTTGTATAATATAGAAATCATTATATCATTGACAGTATAACATAGAATATATTATATCACTGACTGTATAATAACATAGAATACATTATATCACTGACTGTATAATATAGAATACATTATATCACTGACTGTATAATAACATAGAAGATATAATATCACTGACTGTATAATAACAGAATACATTATATCATCGACTGTACAACATAGAATACATTATATCACTGACTGTATAACATAGAATACATTATATCACTGACTGTATAATAGCATAGAATACATTATATCACTGACTATATAATATAGAATACATTATATCACGGACTGTATAACTTAGAATACATTATATCACTGACTGTATAACATAGAATACATTATATCACTGACTGTATAATAACAGAATACATTATATCACTGACTGTATAACAGAATACATTATATCACCGACTGTATAATAACATAGAATAAATTATATCACTGACTATATAACAATAAATTATATCACCCACTGTATAATAATTTAGAATACATTATAACACCAACTGTATACTAACATATAATACATTATATCAATGAGTGCATAACATTAAATTCAATATAACACGGACTGTATAATAATGTAGAATACATTATATCACTGACTTTATAATAGCATAGAATACATTATATCACTGACTGTATAATATAGAATACATTATATCACTGACTGTAAAATAACATAGAAGATACTATATCACTGACTGTATAATAACAGAATACATTATATCATCGACTGTACAACATAGAATACATTATATCACTGACTGGATAATTACATAGAATACATTATATCACTGACTGTATAATAACATAGAATACAATATATCACTGATTGTATAAGAACATAGAATACATTATATCACTGACAATAATAGCATAGAATACATTATATCACTTACTGTATAACATAGAATACATTATATCACTGACTGTATAATAACAGAATACATTATATCATCGACTGTACAACATAGAATACATTATATCACCGACTATAAAAACATAGAATACATATCAATGACTGCATAACAGAGAATATATTATATCACAGACTGTTTATTAATATAGAATACATTATATCACTGACTGTATAATAACGTAGAATACATATCACCGAATGTATAATAAGATAAAATACATTGTATCATTGTCTGTATAATATAGAAATCATTATATCATTGACAGTATAACATAGAATACATTATATCACCGACTGTAAAATAACATAGAATACACTATATCACTGATTGTATAATATAGAATACATTATATCACTGAGTGTATAATAACATAGAATATATTATATCACTGACTGTATAATAACATAGAATACATTATATCACAGACTGTTTATTAATATAGAATACATTATATCACTGACTGCATAATATAGAATACATATCACTGACTGTATAATAACAGAATACATGATATCACTGACTGTATAATAACAGAATACATTATATCACTGACTGTATAATAACATAGAATACATTATATCACCGACTGTATAATAACAGAATACATTATATCACTGACTATATAACATAGAATACATTATATCACTGACTGTATAATAACATAGAATACATTATATCACCGACTGTAAAATAACATAGAATACATGATATCACTGACTGTATAATAACATAGAATATATTATATCACCGACTGTATAATAACAGAATACATTATATCACCGAATGTATAATAAGATAAAATACATAGTACCATTGTTTGTATAATATAGAAATCATTATATCATTGACAGTATAACATAGAATATATTATATTACTGACTGTATAATAACATAGAATACATTATATCACTGAGTGTATAATAACAGAATACATTATATCACTGAGTGTATAATAACATAGAATACATTATATCACTGACTGTATAACATAGAATACATTATATCACTGACAGTATAACATAGAATATATTATATCACTGACTGTATAATAATATATAATACATTATATTACTGACTGTATAACAGAATTCATTATATCACTGACTGTATAATACCATAGAATACATTATATTACTGACTGTATAATAACATAGAATACATTATATCACTGTATAATAACAGAATACATTATATCACTGACTGCATAATATAGAATACATTATATCACTGACTGTATAATAATATATAATACATTATATTACTGACTGTATAACAGAATTCATTATATCACTGACTGTATAATACCATAGAATACATTATATTACTGACTGTATAATAACATAGAATACATTATATCACTGTATAATAACAGAATACATTATATCACTGACTGCATAATATAGAATACATTATATCACTGACTGTATAATATAGAATACATTATATCACTGACTGTATAATAAAATACATTGTATCACTAACTGTATAATATAGAATACATTATATCACCGACTGTATAACAAAAAAAAATTATATCACCAACTCTATAATAATTTAGAATACATTATATCACTGACTGTATAATATAGAATACATTATATCACTGACTGGTTAACATAGAATACATTATATCACTGACTGTATAATAACATAGAATGCATTATATCAATATTTGTATAATAACATAGAATTCATTATATCACTGACTGTATAATAACAGAGAATATATTATATCACGGACTGTTTATTAATATAGAATACATTATATCACCGACTGTATAATATAGAATACATATCACTGACTGTATAATAATATAGAATACATTATATCACCGACTGCACAACAACATAGAATACATTATATCACTGACTGTATAACATAGAATTCATTATATCACTGACTGTATAATATAGAATACATTTTATCAACGACTGTACAACATAGAATACATTATATCACTGACTGTATAATAACATAGAATACATTATATCAATGAGTGTATAATAACATAGAATACATTATATTACTGACTGTATAACAATATTACCAACTGTATAATAAGATAAGATACATTGTATCACTGACTGTATAATATAGAATACATTTTATCACCGACTGTATAACTATAAATTATATCACCGACTATATAATACGATAAATTACATTGTATCACTTACTGTATAATAACATAGAATACATTATATCACTGACTGTATAACATAGAATACATTATATACCGACTGTATAATAACATATAATACATTATATCAATGAGTGTATAATAACATAGAATACATTATATTACTGACTGTATAACAATATTACCAACTGTATAATAAGATAAGATACATTGTATCACTGACTGTATAATATAGAATACATTTTATCACCGACTGTATAACTATAAATTATATCACCGACTATATAATACGATAAATTACATTGTATCACTGACTGTATAATAACATAGAATACATTATATCACCGACTGTATAACATATAATACCTTATATCATCGACTGTATAAAAACATTGAATATATTATATCACTGACTGTATAATAATAAATTATATCACCCACTGTATAATAATTTAGAATACATTATAACACCGACTGTATATTAACATATAATACATTATATCAGTGAATGTATAATAACAGAATACATTACATCACTGACTGTATAATAAGATAAAATACATTGTATCACTGTATAATATATAATACATTATATCACTGACTGTATAAAAACCTGGTGAATAACAGATCTAGTACAACACACACACTAACAATACAGGAAGTGTTTATCAACGGCATCAAAAACAACAAAGTACAGAGTGTCTACAGATAAACATTTAGTAACAGCTACATCTAGTGTTATAAATGTGAACTACAAATCTAGATACGAAGCTGGCTGTTGCATATCTCCAACACCCCTTCTCAACAGCTAAGGCTTAGTCTGTTAGGCCCATCTTCTTTGTAAGCCTAGAGTGTCTTTCAGCGGTCAGGGGCTTGGTAAGGATATCTGCTGTCCTATCCTCAGTCGTGCAATAAAGTAACTCAAGAAGTCCCTGCTCTTGAAGATCCCTCAGAAAGTGGAACTTCACATCAATGTGTTTGGTTCTCGAGCTTACTCTTTCCATCTGCGCAAGTGCAAGACATCCTTGATTGTCCTCAAAGATTCTTGTTGCTTTCATCTGTGGTTGACCCAAGTCTTTTAATAGTTGTCTCAACCATATGACTTCTTGACTTGCCTGCGCTGCAGCAACATACTCTGCTTCAGTAGATGACAGTGTAACAGAAAGTTGCTTTCTACTAGTCCAGCAGATAGCACCTCCTGATAGAAGAAACAGGTACCCACTTGTAGATTTTCTGTCACTGGTATCTCCGGCCCAATTGGCATCCACATATCCTGTCGGTTCTTTCATCACTTGCTGGTAACTTTAGCTTGTAGGGTAAATTCCCTTTAAGATAGACAGTTGAATATAACAGGAACATACTTTAGTGAACCATGAGTGCGGTAAGAGAAGATCACCTCACATGGTGAATAACAGATCTAGTACCGCACACACTAACAATACAGAATGTGTATATCAACCAGCATCAAAACAACAAAGTACAGAGTGTCTACAGATAAACATTTAGTAACAGCTACATCTAGTGTCATAAATGTGAACTGCAGTCAATCCAGCAAATCTAGAGACGAAGCTGGCTGTTGCATATCTCCAACACTCCTGCTTCTCTGTGCTGAATTGTTTTACTCAAAATTTTTTGCTCAAAAAGTTTACTCTATAGTCCTGCTGCATTTACCACGGTGGTATTGTAATATAGCTACTTGTTTACTACTGTATAAAATTGATAGTATAATGTGATGACATTCTATGTCTTAGCCTAATGACTCCACAAATGGGTTTGCTTACTTGTACAACATATTCTTCTAGTCACATGCTACAAACTTTTGCTCTGAATGTTTTGTATTTACTACGGCGGGTTTGGAATACAGCTAATTGTCTAGAAAATTGTTATTAGAATGGAAAGGGAGTCTACTGTACTGGTGTATTCTGTCCATTGACATTCTACAATATATACAGTATATCTTAGCTTAATGAGACCACAGATGTGTTCGCTCACCCGCACAATATATCTTCCTGCTATTCTGGTCTATTTTTGAGCTCTATTTTTTAACATCAGTTAATACGGGATTGTAATATAGCTAAACTTTATATAAATTTGATAATATAATGTAATGGGAGGCTGTTGTATTGGTATATTTTGTCCATGGACTTTTTATATATCTTAGCTTAATGACACTCAGTCTACATTCTGATAATAATAATAATAATAATAATAATAATAATAATAGTCCCACAATGGGGAAATTCAGTGTGTTACAGCAGCAAAGATAAGATAAGATAAGCAGATACAAATACAAATACAACATGTACAGGAATGTTCCAAGGTGAGAGGCATTACATTAATAGCAGACAGACAGATAGGAAGTAGCAGAGGGGGGGGGGGGATTTTACAGGCAGAGAGATATTTCAGTTCTCTGTGTGTAATGATCTCCGCTTAGGTCGGTGTTGGTTGTACAGCCTAACCGCGGTGGGGAGGAAAGACTTCCGATAGCGCTCCTTCTCACACCTAGGGTGGAACAGTCGGTCACTGACAGTACTGCCCAGCGCAATCACAGTCTCATGCATGGGATGGGAGTTATTCTCCCGCATGGAGCTCACCACGGACAGTATCCTTCTGTCACCCACCACCTGCACTGGGCCCAGGGGGCTCCCCAGGACAGAGCTGGCCCTTCTAATCAGCTTGTCAAGTTTATTTCTGTCCCTGGTTGATATACTGCTTCCCCAGCAGGCCACTCCAAAGAAGATGGCTGATGCCACTACCGAGTTGAAGAAAGTTCTAAGAAGTGCCCCCCGGATTCCAAAGGCTCTCAGTTTCCTAAGCAGGTAGAGCCTGCTGTGGCCCTTCCTGTACAGGGCCTCCACTATTGCAGAGTCGTCAGAATACTTCTGTAGGTAGCAGCTGGATGAGTTGCACCTAAAATCTGCAGTGTACAGTGTGAAGAGGAAAGGGGCGAGAACCATACCCTGAGGTGCCCCCATATTACAGATCACGGTACCTGACACACAGTCTCGGGCTCTCACGTATTGAGGTCGATTTGTGAGGTAGTCTAGGATCCAGTTGGAGAGGTGGTGGTCCACTCCAGCAAGGCCCAGCTTGTCCCTCAATAACCTGGGCTGTATGGTGTTGTATGGCCAGCTCTGTCCTGGGGAGCCCACTGGACCCAGTGCAGGTGGTGGGTGACAGAAGGATACTGTCCGTGGTGAGCTCCATGCAGAAGAAGAAGTCCCATCCCATGCATGAGACTGTGATCGCGCTGAGCAGTACTGTCAGTGACCGACTGCTCCACCCTAGGTGTGAGAAGGAGCGCTATCGGAAGTCTTTCCTCCCCACCGCGGTTAGGCTGTACAACCAACACCGACCTAAGCGGAGATCATTACACACAGAGAACTGAAAATATCTCTCTGCCTGTTAAATCCCCCCCCCCCTGCTACGCCCTATCTGTCTGTCTGCTATCAATGTAATGCCTCTCACCTTGGAATATTCCTGTACATGTTGTATTTGTATTTGTATCTGCTTATCTTTGCTGCTGTAACACACTGAATTTCCCCATTGTGGGACTATTAAAGGACTATTATTATTATTATTATTATTATTATTATTAAAAGCACTGGAGAAGTCAAAGAACATTATTCTCACTGTGTTCCCTGGTTTCTCCAGGTGAGACAGAGCCCTGTGCAGAAGGTGGATGATAGCATCATCTACCACAATGCCCGGCCGATAAGCAAACTGGAGGGAGTCCATAGCGGGGCTCACTAGAGGGCGGAGATGTGTGAGAACCAATCTCTCCAAGATCATCAGGTGGGATGTCAGTGCTACAGGTCTGTAGTTGTTGAGGTCCATAGGGTGGGGTTTCTTTGGAACTGGTACCACAAGAAGATTTCCATAATTCAGGGACTATTTCCTGCCTCAGGCTCATATTATACATATATGTAATTATACCACACAGCTGGTCCCACAAGTCTTAATTAGCCTTGCACTGATGTCATCTGGCCCTGCGGCTTTCCTCGCCTTGATCTTTTTCATCTCCTTCCTCACCTGGGCCTGTGTGAAGGTCAGACTGTGGCCAGATAAAGACGGATTTCTGGATTTACTGGTCTGTTGGGAAGTGGCCGCATGAGGAGAAGTCATTATGGTGGGGGAAGCTGAAGGACATACTGATGGTATTATGATGGTGTTTAACACAAGTTTGTGTATGTTTTGTCTTTTTTTTTTTTTTTTTTAGCCTGATGAAGAGTGAGTGCACCTAAAACGTCACAATAATAAAGAAACACTACTATTGGTGTGTGGTTCTATATTTATTCGATACACAGCTGTCCAGTAGGGAGGTGGCCAGACCTTATGCACCTTTGGTAACGAGTAAAATGTTGCGTGAACTGGATAAGCAGGCAACAAAAAAGCAAAATCACTCAATCTGTCCTCTTTTGCTCTCAATAAGATATTTCTCAGTTTGTTAAGAATAGTCGCCAGTGGGGTCAGTGGGGAGTTTCTCATAGCAATTGGTATCTTCCAAAATTGTCCTACACATTTTAATATAACCTGTTCGATCCATAATGACAAGATTTCCGCCCTTATCAGCCGGTTTTAGTATGAACGATTCGTCTGACTCCAAACCTAATAGTATCTTTTTGTTCTCCAATATAGTTAAGTTAGGACCAGAAGATAGATGTCTAGTATCGATTTTGGCCAATTGTTCAGAGACCACCTTTAAAAACGTAAGTTAAAAGGTCCCTCCCCTAAATTTCTCTGACCTTCCTCTTATAAATCCTCCAATATCTGTAAATCTGGGAGATCATCCTCAGTTAAAACCAGAATTTCACACTCCCTTTTATTATTCATCTTAAAGAACTTTTTCCATTGAAGACGTCTGCAGAACAAATTCAAGTCCTTAACCCAGAAAAAAAAAAATCAAAAGAGGGGGTAGGTACAAATGATAAACCCCTCTTTAACAGATTGACTTCTGCGTCTGTTAGATTTCGAGAGGACAGATTTACAGTTTAGGCTTACTGTAGTGATCCTGTAGAGATGTCTCTGAAACATTTTGACAGCGCTGTTTTGTTTACGATGTCAGAAGGAGGTGTGGCCTGATGACGTCATTCAATAACGCTGCGCGATTGGCTGTCATTCGCGCATGCGCAATGGACCTGCTGTGACGTAGGCTCAGGAAGCTGGAGGCAGGCTTGGTTCTCCTCCCACTGATTGGTTGTTGGAGGACTGTTGTGGGTGGATTGCCTGCCATAAAAGGCTACATACCTCCGTTCTCATTTCCGGCCATGTAGTGCCAAGTGGGGAATTCTATAGCTCTTCAGTTAGACAAATTCATACACCTCTGATGAATAAGCTGTGATAGTTTAATGGCTTGGAAACGCGTTAGCTGTTTTCTTTTAGATGGGACCACTATTGTCAATACTCTTGAACAGTGGGAGACGATCTAAAATTCTGGCTAGATGTTTTATTCTAAAACAAGTCAAATGTAAGTACTGTTCTCTGGTAACAGCAAACTGTCTAAAACACTGGCTATAATCTGTTCTGGTCTTTTTGGTTCACTGGAGTAGCAAACATTTTATAGTGGGTGTTTTTAGAGCTTAGTTTGAACAAGAGAGTCACATTGGGCGGTGGTCTTCCACGAACATTGACCACTTACTGTAATTATTCCCACTGTGATTCAGGATATTTTTCAGACTGATAGTCACTATATGCGCTGACTGTTTGGGTTTGTCCCATGGTCATACTGACATCAGTTTTGAGTTGAACAATTATTCCACTTGTTCTGGCTTAGTTGTAAACGAGAAATCCCTGTTGAGACATACTAATAAACAGGGTTTTTGCTACCTCAGATGTGAACATTGGTTAAGCTCACCCACTATATATTCACGTTTTTTTTTTAAATGTTTGGAGAGTTTTCATATATTTTTTAATTTGTGAAACAAAGTTATATATTTTAATAATATATCAAAAAATATAAATTATTAGTGGCCACTGACTACCCACTTAAGTTTGTGCTTTTTTATGCAAGTACTCAGTAAATTGGAAGTACAGATTTAAAGAGCGACAATGCTGGAGAAAGAAGAAAGGAAACATTTAGAAAATGATTTTGTCTAGGAGCTCCTGATTTGTGGTTTTGCAGGAGCATAGTACCACACTTAAAGGAAATGGTAACACAAGTAAATAGAATGAATGTCCTTTCAGACACCTTTTCAAGGTGCCTGGCAATGTCACTGTAAACCATGCTGACTAAATTCAGGCACCCATTAGGCAATATATGGGATCCACCATTGATGAAATAGTTGGACAAGCTTAGTCCAGTGTTGCTCTATGAATATATGTAGACTGGCTTTACCACCTCTAACACTGGGGCCCAGACTCCTAGTGTCAGAGTAACTATGATGCTAGGAGTCTCTGTGTTCCTCGTTGCAGGGGTTGTCCAGGAAATTGTTTTTTTATTTCCTGGAGGCCGGGGAAGGTAAAGAAAAAAAAAAAAAAAAAAAAAAAAAGACACAAACTCCTTTCCTTAGGCGTCCTCAGCAGTCACATGCATCAAGGAACACCGGGGACAGGCGAGTATTTTTTATTTGCTGGACATCCCCTTTAAACCCTTAATGCATTCCCACGGACATGTAAGTCTCAGTGATCAAGCGGGCTCAGAAGCAGAACCTGTGCGATCACCGCGGGAGCCCAGCTGTATCTGACAGCCGGGCTCCCACTGCAACAGCGGGGACGGTGATAACACATCTTAGGTGTTTTTAAGTGAAAGTGAAAGTGTGGGCAGTATCAGGAGCAGGTGTTAGCTGTAACTGACAGCTAACACCCGCTCCTTAACACCCTTTTTGACCACGGCATCCAAGGGGTTCCGCCATATTGCAACCCCCCCCTTCCCGGCACCCCCCGTGGGGAGATCGGGGGGTGACGATATCTATTTTCTGTAGCCCGAGGTCTGGCCAGTGACCCCAGGCTGCCTGGAGCCCCAGTACATGGTTGATCCGGCCGGGACCTCTGGAAATTAGCCTATGCGTCTGCATAGACTGACTTCCTCTATAGACTGCAATACACGTTGTGGTAAGGTGTATGGGAAAGTCGTGGAAGGGGTGTATATCTCACCTGGTTACCTCAGCCAGGTGAGATAAAAAAGAAAACCAGGTTTTTTCTGACCTTAGCAGACCTTAGTTTGTTAGGGTTTTATTTTGGCTGCTTTACATGGGCTGGTTTTTTTTGGACTGGAGGGCAGGTTTGGTAGAGGGTGCCTTCCAGTCCACATCCCTAGTCCACTAAGGGACTTCCTCCCTACTCCCAGAGTCTCCCAGGTGAGGTTTTCTGTTTGAGTCAATTGGGAAGGAAGGCTGACAAAAAGGGAGCTCTGTCTGTGTCCCAGGGAGTGAGAAAGATCCCTCCTGTGTGAGGAGCGCTTGGCATTGGAACCCTGAATTTCCTACTCCGTGTTACCTGTAAGGTACTGCATGTTTTGGTTAACGCCGGACAGGCGTAGGAACTGCATTTGTTGTTTGGACATTTGTTTTGTTTGTGCTTATGCTGCTACAATAAAGCACCACCAACATTTAACCAGAGATCTGCCGTGTGTACGTGGTCATTGCCGCCCTCACCGTATGAGCTAATCCCTCACAATTGGCGGAGGACGCGGGCAAAGCATTGCTACGGGCAATGGCGTGACCGAGTGACAGCAGTATATGTCCTGGGTGAAGGCGGCTGCTGCTTTGAAAAACCCATCTAGTAAAATGGAGGAGGTGATCAAGCAGCTGGTGCAGGCTAATCTGAGGCATGAGCGAGCCATGGAGCAGCAACAGAAGTTCCAGACAGAGACCTTGCAAGCCCAGCAACAGGCACAGCTGCCATCCAACATGCAGCAACAAGAGACTGCCTGTTGATGGAGCAGATTGCTGCACTCAGGGAGACTGTCGTGACTCAGCCCCAGCGAGTGCAGGTAAGCCCACCTGAGGCTGTTAATATGAAAAGGGCTGTACAGCGGGCTCTACAAAAAATGACACCAGATGATGTCGAGGCCTACCTCACAGTGTTTGAGAGAGTGGCAGAGAGGGAAAGTCTGCCAAAGGCCGAGTGGGCAGAGGTGATCGCGCCTTTTCTGACAGGAGAACCGCAAAAGGCCTATTATGACCTTGGGGAGCAGGATGTCCGGGACTATGTAAAATTAAAAATGGAGATCCTGGCTCGCCTGGGTGTTACGCCTGCTGTCCGTGCTAGAAGGGTGCATAAGTGGAGCTACACCATGGACAAGCCTGCCCGGTCCCAGATCTATGACCTGGTCCATCTGGTGAGAAAGTGGCTGGAGCCAGAGACCTCGTCGCCAGCTCAGATCGTGGAAACGGTGGTGGTTGATCATTTTTTCAGGGCTCTCCCAGCTGACTTGCAACGGTGGGTTGGGCATGGAGACCCCAAGACCTCTGAGCAGCTCGTCAGTCTGCTGGAGAGGTTCATCGCGACCGAGGACTACCTCCAGGACGTCCCTACACCCCCGACGCCTCCCAGGATGGCCAGACCTGTGTCAGCTGTGGGTAAGAGAGTTCCAGCTGGAGGTGTGTGGAAGAGTGTGAAAGCGAGCCGAGCTCTGGAGCCTGGGTGAGGGCAAGGGGCTAAACCTGAACCCCAGGGACCCCCTGGTCCTAGAAAGGACTCCCTGCCGAGGAGGCCTGATACCCGCCAGTGCTGGAGGTGCCGTGAGTGGGGGCATATCGCCTCCTATTGCCCTCTTACCCCAGACTCCATGGACTGCGACACTGCTCGGCGACAATCACTCTTTGCGGAGACAGTTTGTGCGGCCCTTCCAGGTCCAGGAACTGAGCCCCATGTGTGTATGCTTGATATAGATGGCCACTCTGTGAAGGCCCTGCTAGACTCTGGCAGTCTAGTGACTCTGGTTCGGGCCAACCTTGTAACTAGGGACTATGTGCCGGGCAAGTGCATGAAAGTCCTGTGCATCCACGGGGATGTTGTCGCCTACCCTGTGGCTCAGGTCAGATTGGTAACCCCGTCTGAAACTGTGATGTATGAAGTTGGGGTAGTAAAGAGGCTCATGCACGATGTGATTGTGGGTCGTGACTTCCCATTGTTCTGGAAGTTGTGGGAGACGGGTAACACTTCTGCTGCCAGTGATAAAACGGCAGCGGAAACAGTACCTTCCTCTGAGAAAATTGAGATATGTGAAGGACAAAAGGAAAATGATGATGATAATGATAATAATGATGATGATGATAATAATGGTGATGATGATGAAGTTTTTCCCTTGCAAATGTTAATTGGGGAAGAAGAAGAAACTTCTTCCCTGCCTCAATCACAGGTATTAGATTTAGAGGTGTCTCAGGGTAACTTTGGGACCTAGCAAGTGAGAGATCTTACTCTGAGTACTGCTCGGGCCAATATTACCGTGATAAATGGGGTACCTCAGGAACCTGGGGCTGATGAAAGGTTTCCACACTTTGCCATGAATGGGGACTTGGTCTACCAGGTCACCAAGATAAACAATGAGGTGGTGGAACAACTTCTAGTGACAAAGTCGTACCGCCGTAGGGTGCTGGACATGGCTCATAGCCATGTGCTTGGGGGTCATTTGGGCGCTGGGAAAACCCAAGAGAGGATCCCTCAGAGGTTTTTCTGACCTGGGGTATATGTAGAAATAAAACGGTTTTGTGAGTCGTGTCCCACGTGCCAAATAAGTGCCCCAACATCACACTTCCGAAGCCCCTTGGTGCCCCTTCCCATCATAGAGGTACCATTTGAGTGGATTGCAATGGACCTGGTGGGGCCCATTGTCAAATCTGCTAGGGGACACCAGTACATCCTCGTTGTGGTCGACTATGCCACTCGGTACCCAGAAGCAGTGCCCTTAAGGAACATGGCATCTAAAAGTATTGCCCGAGAGTTATTTTATATGTTCTCTCGCACCGGGCTCCCTAAAGAGATCCTTACTGACCAGGGTACGCCCTTTATGTCCAAGGTCATGAAAGAGCTGTGCAAATTATTTAAACTTAAGCACATTCGTACGTCAGTATACCACCCACAGACGGATGGGTTAGTGGAGAGGTTTAACAAAACCCTGAAACACATGCTTAAGAAGGTTGTAGAAAGGGATGGTCGAAACTGGGATTGTCTGTTACCGTACCTTATGTTTTCCATAAGAGAGGTACCCCAAGCATCTACAGGGTTTTCTCCCTTTGAACTAGTTTATGGCCGACATCCTAGGGGATTATTGGACGTCGCCAAGGGAAACTGGGAGAACGAGGTAACCCCTTATAAAAGTGTTGTGGAACACATCGCTCAGATGCAGGATAGGATGGCGACAGTGATGCCCATTGTCGAAGAACATTTGCAAAAAGCTCAAGAGGCCCAAAGCAGAATTTATAACAGATCTGCTAGGCTGAGAGTCTTCGGCCCTGGGGACAGGGTCCTGGTTCTAGTACCTACTGTTGAAAGTAAGTTTCTGGCAAAGTGGCAGGGTCCCTATGAGATCGTAGAAAGAATAAATGAGGTAAACAAGGTGCATCAACCAGGCAGGAGAAAACCCTTCCAGATCTACCACGTAAACCTGATCAAGCCGTGGAAAGATCGGGAGTCTTGGTAGCCACCCAGACTGTGGCTAAGGAGGTGGTACCGCCAGTTCCCCCAGTAACGGTAGGTGAAGCACTGTCAGGACACCAGAAACAGGAGGTAAGAGAGTTTCTACAGGGAAACAGGCGTAAGTTCTCTGACTTACCAGGCCGTACTCACCTGATAAAGCATCATATTAAAACCGAGCCTAACTGTAGTGTGAACCTGAAGCCGTACCACATACCAGAAGCCCGCAGGCAAGCGGTATCAGAGGTCAAATACATGCTTGAGCTAGGTGTTATTGAGGAATCTGTTAGTGAGTGGTCAAGTCCCATTGTACTGATCCCAAAGCCTAATGGGACCTGGAGGTTCTGTAATGACTTTAGAAAGCTAAATGAAGTGTCAAAGTTTGATGCGTACCCCATGCCTAGAGTAGATGAGTTGATTGAGAGGCTGGGGAGGGCAAGGTATATCACGACACTTGACCTTACCAAAGGTTATTGGCAGATACCCTTATCTGATGAGGCTAAGGAAAAGACGGCGTTTTCCACTCCAGAAGGCCTGATCCAGTATGTAGTGATGCTATTCAGGTTGCATGGGGCCCCTGCTACATTTCAGAGGCTGATGGACCTGATCTTGAGAATGCAGCTGCTTACCTGGATGATGTGGTCATTTTTTCGTGTGACTGGAGAAGTCACCTCTGTAAGGTACAGGCAGTGTTGGACTCCATCAGTGATGCGGGCCTAACTATAAACCCAGAGAAGTGTGCAGTGGGTCTACAGGAGGCAAGATACCTGGGTTACATAATTGGAAAGGGCTTGGTAAAACCCCAGATCAACAAGGTTACAAGGTTGAGGCAATACAGAACTGGCCTAGGCCGCTAACAAAAAAAACAGGTCAGAGCCTTCCTTGGCATAACTGGGTATTACCGTCGGTTTGTGCCCAATTTTGCCTCAATGGCTTCCCCACTGACGGACTTGACAAAGGGTGGTAAGTCCGTAATGATAAAGTGGACTCCAGAGGCAGAAAAAGCTTTTCAGAGCCTAAAATCGGCCCTGTGTGAACAACCCGTACTTATCTCCCCAGATTTTAAAAAGCAATTCCTGGTCCAGACGGACGCGTCTGATACAGGCTTGGGAGCCGTCCTGTCACAAGTGGTAAATGGGGAAGAACACCCAGTGATGTACCTGAGCAGGAAACTGACCCTGCAGAAAAAAACTATGCCATAGTGGAAAGGGAGTGTTTGGCTGTCAAGTGGGCGTTAGAATCCCTGAGGTATTATCTGCTGGGTAGACAGTTCGTGTTGGTGACAGACCATGCTTCTCTGGCATGGATGAAGCAAAATAAGGAGAGAAACGCAAGAGTGACCCAGTGGTTTCTCTCCTTACAGAATTTCAGTTTCAAAGTGGAGCATAGGCCTGGTAAATTACAAGGTAATGCAGATGCCTTATCCAGAACCTACTGTATGTTCAGTGGAAGTGCCCAGACCTCTGGTCTGGAGAAGAGGGGGGGATATGTGGTAAGGTGTACGGGAAAGTCCTGGACGGGGTGTGTATCTCACCTGGTTACCTCAGCCAGGTGAGAAAAAGAAAACCAGGTTTTTTCTGACCTTAGCAGACCTTAGTTTGCTAGGGTTTTATTTCGGCTGCTTTACATGGGCTGGTTTTTTTTGGACTGGAGGGCAGGTTTGGTAGAGGGTGCCTTCCAGTCCACATGCCTAGTCCGCTACGGGACTTCCTCCCTACTCCCAGAGGTCTGTGTCAAAGGGAGTGAGAAAGACCCCTCCTGCGTGAGGAGCGCTTGGCATTGAAACCCTGAATTTCCTACTCCGTGTTACCTGTAAGGTACTGCATGTTTTGGTTAACGCCGGACAGGCATAGGAACTGCATTTGTTGTTTGGACATTTGTTTTGTTTGTGCTTATGCTGCTACAATAAAAGCACCACCATCATTTAACCAGAGATCTGCCGTGTGTACGTGGTCATTGCCGCCCCCGCCGTATGAGCTAATCCCTCACAATGTGTATTGCAGTCTATAGTGCTGAATCATCAATCAGTGCATTGCTGGTTCAGGTCCCCTAGTGGGACCACTAAAAAGTAAAAAAAAAAAAAAAGTTAAAAAAAGAAATAAAGTGTATGAAAAAATAAAATGAATTAATCAATCAAGCAAGGAAGTAATGATTTTTTTGCCACCTCACCTTAAAAAATGCTATAAAAAGTGATCAAAAAGTCATATGTACCCCAAAATAGTACCAACAAAAACAGTACCGCAAAAAATGAGACCTCAACCAACTCTGTCAACCAAAAAAAAATTGCTACACATCTCAGAAGATGACGATGCAAAAATTATTGATTTCTTTCCCCAAATGGTTTTAGTCCTGCAAAACTAGTAACGCATAAACAATATAAATGAGGTATCGCCGTAATCGTACTGACCCCCAGAATAAAGGTCACATGTTACTTATAATGTACGCTGCGTGGAAAAACATTAAAAGGTAAGAAGCAATACCAGAATTGCAGGGTTTTTTTAATCCACCAAGAAAGAGTTAATATAATTTATTCTATACGTTATAGGCACCCAAAAATGTTGTCATTACAAAATACAACTCACCACGCAAACAAGTGGTGCTCATATGGCTACATGACCAGAAAAATAAGGAAAATATAGCTTATACAATGTGAAGACTAGAGATGAGCGAATTCCGGATTTCCTCACGCTTCGATACATCCAATCGCAATTTTTTATAAAATGGCCGCTGCACATGTTAGGACAAGGAGCAAGGGACTCTGGGAGCACGGGATCATCCACAATGCCAAGCATGCAGCTAATCAGCAGCCAGCAGGACCTGTGATGTCACAGCCCTATAAAAACCCTCGGCCATTTTAGGTACTGTCATTCCACATCGCTCTTACTGTAGGGAAAGACTTAGAAAACAGAAGTTCAGGGTAAAAGGATTAAAAGTGTAGGGGAAGGATGGGGAGGAAATGAGAGAAGAATTTGGGGTGGTTGCAGGGTCATTTACAGCAAGAATTTGCAGCATAATTCACATTGCAGCACTCACTGCCGTTATACTGCTGCTCATTACTCATATCTGTGTCATCAAGGTGGAACACAAGACCTTTGCAGTGCAGTACAGCAAAAAACAGTGAATCATCATCCGCTAATATCTGCACATATCTGTAAAAAAAAAAAGTCTTTTTAAAGGCGTTTAGTATAAGGGGCTTATTCACTGTTCTTGCAAAGCATAACATTAGTCAGTACTATTGTGCCAAAGAAAACTGAATCATCATTCAATAATATCTGCACGTATCTGTAAAAAAAGCCTTTAACGTGGGGAAAGACCTAACGACCATATTCGCCATTTTGTTACCAGTATAAAGTTGCAGGCCATTTATCAAGTATTATCAATAATAATTCAATAGTTCAATAATTCTTAGTGGTTATCACTTATTTAATGGTGTTTATTAGTGTCTAAACCCATAAGGAGGACCATATTCAGCATTTTGTTACCAGTATAAAGTTACTCGCCATTTATCAATAGTATTGTCAATAATTTGGAGCCACAAATCTCTGCCTTTATCACGCTTGTTTTATTGGTGGTCATTAGTGGGTGAAGAAATAAGGGGCATATTTGCCATTCTCTTCAAAGTAGAAAATAACAGGACTTTTTGCCCTTTGTAATTACGTTTTTTCATCAAACAGTATGTCAGACAGAGAAGCGACAGGCCATGCACAGGGGAGGGCGGAGGCCTGAATGTTTCTAGCTCTGGCACAGGTCGCAGCAGAGTAAGGGAGCATGGCAGCAGGAGTCACTTACAGAGGCCTGAGCTCCCAGTGTCAGCTAGCGGTTGTGTCTTGACCAGCAGCCCAACGGTTGTAGAATGGTTAACTCGGTCATCCAATTCATCCCAAGTCACATCAGACACCCCGAGCCAAGAGTCGGTGGGTTCGTCAGACACAACCCTTAGTTGGCATGGCCCGGCAGCAGGCCTTGTGCCCTCACCTGTCCTCAACCTGCCTCTGTCCTTTTCTGTTCCCTCAGCTAGAGAACTACTCTATGCTGTGGGCTCAGATCCACTGTACAGTGAGGAGGAGGTACTAGAGGACAGTCAGCAGCTACTGCTCAGCCAAGATGGGGAGGAGACATCCACCGCTTCCTCCGCTAGGCCAGCAAGTAGTGATGAGGAGAGTGGCGTGGGAGCTGGTGTTGAGGAGGACAGCAGTGACCTGCAGACAGTAATGGATGACGATGTAGCTGATCGTAATTGGGAGCCGGGTGATGAAGGGGCCTCATTGTCATCATGAGAAGAGGGTTGCAACTTGCGCTTGAGGCAGCGGGGGAGTCAGCAGTGTGAGGTCAGGAGCTAATTGTGCCCGGGGTAGACCACCTGCTTCGCAGCAGCCTACCTGCCTGGAAAGCAGTGGTGCAGGGTTTCACAGAGGCAGTGGCGGTAGCAGTCAGTTATTGCGGAGTGTTCGGGGTAAAATCAGGAGAACTTGCCTGTCCACCCAAAATTTGGAGAGACTGACATTTGTGAAGATGAATCAGGCATGGATCAGCCAGGATTTAAACCCATAATAACGTAATAAGGTATTGCGTGCCGATAATTTATAATTATAAAGACTAGGAGAGTCACCCACCGGTATCCAGACGCATTAAAACATAATTTTATTATAATATAAATATTAAAATACACGAGAGACAACATAAATAAAGAACTAATAAAATAGCAGCAATTGCAAATTACGATCATGCTTATAACTTGAAAAAGGGGAGTTCTACCTAGCATCAACCATTTAAAGTATCAAACTCCTAATGCCACCTTGGTAACACAGTGGCCATTTCAAACCGTAACATCCCACTAAAACACTATTTGGGCTATTAAAGGTAACCTTTTAGGACTAACAGAAACTCCACCTAGCAACCATACCAACACTTAGCATATCGGCTGGTTTAAGCTATAATGTCCTATTAACACCTTATATCACAGCAGCTACCTTTCACCAAGAAATCCCACTCACACGCCTAATAGAGTGTTATAAATAAGATCTCAGGACTAAAAAGCGTTCTGCCCACTATCCACAGTGTTATAGTGTCCAATGCTCTATGCTACCTTCATATCACAGCAACTGATTTTCAGCCATGATATACTACTAACACCTGTATACACCTAACGCATGTTTCCTGTGTCAGAATATACAGCGATACTGACACATTCATCAGAGGTATGTATCTTTATCTCAGAGAGCCACTAAAGAAGTATGTTATAGTATCTTAGGTCTATCACTCTTCCTCAACATACACTCCCGCTCCCCCATCGGCACTAGTGTTTGGCCGCATGGAGCAGCGGCGCAAACGGTCTCAAATACGTTTAGCCACGCCCATCAACATCCCCCCAGCCAATCACTCCATACTCAGCTGACTAGTAAGTAACTCCCACTGACCGAGAATAGTCCAATGAGCATGCATAAAACAAAGACCAATAACAGAGGGTCTATCAAAAGAACCTACCCCCTTTAGCCCCGCCCACCTGAACGGAGACCAAATACACATTTCTCTATAGGAGAAGTATTCAAAAGGGAATTCACTTATTACAGGCTAGAAATCCCTGGATCTACTATATGATGGCCAGAATAAACACTAGAAGCTTAATTTAACAAATTGTGGTATTTTTGAAACATAAATGAACATGAAACATAAACATTTTTGAAACATTCTCCTCACAGACATCAATCTATTCCCAATAATCGCAGAAACAGTAATAAACACTGAAAACTGAATTTAAACAATTCTGTATAATAATTTTCGAGGTGCATTGGCCAGGAATTGAACCCGGGCCTCCCGCATGGCAGGCGAGAATTCTACCACTGAACCACAACATAAATGGACAATTCTCCTCATAAATATCAGGCTGTTGACAATTATCGCAGACGCAGTAGTATTTGAGAATAAAGCACCCAATAACTTCAATAAATGATGCATATGAAATTGCATCATTCAAGCCCCATGGTTTACCTGTTTTCAACATGAAAGTCCAACGGGCTTCACACTGAAGGAGCCGCTGATCAAAATTACCCCCTCTAGGAGAAGGAATGATCTGTTCAATGCCTTGAAATTGAATATTCACAGGATCACCCCCATGATGTGCCCATATATGACATGCCACTGTAGTATCATCCTGACGGATGACATTATTTACATGTTCGCTTATCCTCCTGCGGAATTCCCTCATCGTTTTACCAACGTATTGGATTCCGCAGGAGCACGTAATAAGGTAAACCACGCCAACCGTTTTACAGTTGATAAATTTATTGTTATTATATCTTTTACCTGTTATTGTACTGACAAACTCTCTACTAGTTTTAATAAAAGAACAGGCCCTGCATGACCCACATGGATGGGTACCCACAAGCCTTCTTCTTTGCCTATTCAACCAGGTATCAGGATTAGTAGATAACAAATGACTATGGACCAATTTATCTTTAAAATTGGTACCACGTCTATATGTTACAGATGGAAAATCCCCCAACAATGGGCCAACATCAGGATCCGATAAAAGAATGCCCCAAGATTCCTGTAAAATTTGTCTAACTTCCAAAAAGGCATTATCATAGGTTGCTATAATCCTTAATTCTTGTCCGCCTACTTTTGATTTCGGCTGCAATAAATGACTACGTTCTGCTGTCAAAGCATGCTGGTATGCTGCCCGTAAAACACCATCTGGGTATCCCCGTCTATGAAATCGATCACGTAGATCTTGTGCTGCTACGTGATAGTCAGATATTGAGGTACAATTCCTGCGAAGTTGCAGAAATTGTCCTTTAGGGATTCCCTTTCTCAAAGAATTTGGGTGCCAACTGTCCCATTTCAAGAGACAGTTCGTGGCCATCTCTTTTCTATAAATGGTCGTAGTTAATTGTCCCGTTTCTGATTTTAATATAGTTAAATCCAAAAAAGTGATAGAACTCTCCTGAATTTCAGAAGTAAAGAAGAGGCCCATCGTATTAACATTTAGGGCTGCAACAAATTCTCCAAACTCCTCTCTTGTTCCCCCCCAAATCAAAAACACATCATCAATATAACGGACCCAAAACAAAATAGACGAGGACAAAACCTCCATTGGGTCCGCAAAGACCACCTCCTTCTCCCACCAGCCCAGGTATAGGTTAGCAAAGGTCGGGGCACATGGACTCCCCATAGCCACCCCCCTGAGCTGGTGGAAGAAGTGGCGGTCAAATAAAAAGGTGTTACATTCCAAAACAAATTTCAACAAATGCAAAACAAAGGAATTATGACTATCCATATGGCTCCCTCTCACCCTGAGGAAATCCCCCACAGCTCCACATCCCTCACTATGGGGGATGGAGCTGTAAAGGGCCTCTACGTCAAGACTAGCCAAAATAAACCCCGGTGGAACTGCCAAATCATCTATCCGCTTAAGGACATCAGTAGTGTCCCTTACAAAAGATGGTAAAGCAGAGACAAACGGTCTTAAAATCGCATCCACATATAGCGAAATATTCTGCGTTATACTATTAATCCCTGCTACAATAGGTCTACCCTTTAGGGGAGTTAACCCCTTATGGATCTTAGGCAGCGCATAAAAAGTAGGTCGTGTAGGGTATTGTGGCAATAGAAAACTAAATTCCCCATCACTAATGAGGTGATTGTCTCTAGCCTCAGTCAAAATCCTTTTTAATTCAAACTAATAATGTTGTGTTGGATCTTGGGAGAGAATTTCATAGCAATCAGGGTCATTAAGAATATTCCTGCACATTTTGATGTAGTTTGCACGGTCCATAACCACAAGATTCCCCCCTTTGTCTGAGGGTTTAATAACAATGGATTCATCCTTTTCAAGCCCCCTTAAAAGATCCTTTTCATCACTAGATAAATTTGATCTCTGTCTGAAAACACTCCCATCAATACAAGACAACCGATTTGTCACCACCTTTAAAAAGGCATCAATAGCCGTATCTTCCGATAAAGGTGGAAATCTTGTAGACGGATTATGTAAATTTGTAAATGGGCCTTCTTCTAAACTTCTTTGACCTTCCTCCCATAAACCCCCCAAAAGCTGTAAAGATGGCAAATCTTCCTGATCTATTCCTAGCTCATCACAAGTCCTCTTATCATTGAGCTTAAAGAACTTACGCCATTTTAATTTTCGACAAAAAAGATTAATATCTTTTACCCATGTAAACAAATCAAATCGAGGGGTAGGGACAAAAAAAAAGACCCTTTTTAAGTAATTCAACCTCCCCATCCGATAATTGTCGTGAAGAAAGATTGATAATCTGCATATCGTCCCGTGTAATCGCTTTACATTTATTCATTTTCGTGTCCTTAACAGGTAATCTGATATGGGGGGACCCTGAGATAAAAAACCCCCCCTACCTGAATTAATCCTGCCTCGACTTCTCCCTCTTCTAGGACTATCAGTAGAATAATTTGCCTGATTAAATCCTCTACCTCCTTGTTGACTCCTACCCTTACGGCTTCGGGATCTAGAATGTTCACCCTCAGATCCTTCACACTCAGAAGAGGAGAGCTCAGTCTCAGCTCCCAACCTATTAGAATTTTTTGATGAAAAATCAAAAATTCTACCCACTTTAAAGTCTTCAATATCTCTCTTATATTGATAGTGTTTCCGTTCTTTCATAAACACTATAAAACGTTCTACTGTTTGCTGTAACGCTAACTCTTTTCTTTCAAATTCGACATTATTTGAAAACTTTTTTTATTGCTTCAATTTGTTCTTTTAGCTCCTGAGTGGTTTTACTGAGCAAAGTTTTCTCCTCCTCCAGTAAAATATTCATAAATCTTAATGAGGATTCAATAGATTCCTTCTCCCATTTTTTAAGGAGGGTTTCAGATCTGAGACGTTGTGCAGGAAACAAATTAATACGTAAGCCACGAGGAACGATATTATTCTTCAGATACGTCTCCAAAGTTTGAACCTCCCAAAAGGATCTCAAATGATCCTTATATACACGAGTTAATTTCCTAAAAGAAGCAGAGATACTCAAATTGTGGGGCTGAATGGATAAATCACCTTCCGAAAAAGCTTCTCTGGTATCAACTAGCCATTTTTCTATATCAAGTGATCCTGTCAAATAAATTATTGGCACGCAATACCTTATTACATTATTATTCATTTGATATTTTGTGAGTCTGTGGATGGGAATGGCAGGTTTTTTGACAGGATCACTTGATATAGAAAAATGGCTAGTTGATACCAGAGAAGCTTTTTCGGAAGGTGATTTATCCATTCAGCCCCACAATTTGAGTATCTCTGCTTCTTTTAGGAAATTAACTCGTGTATATAAGGATCATTTGAGATCCTTTTGGGAGGTTCAAACTTTGGAGACGTATCTGAAGAATAATATCGTTCCTCGTGGCTTACGTATTAATTTGTTTCCTGCACAACGTCTCAGATCTGAAACCCTCCTTAAAAAATGGGAGAAGGAATCTATTGAATCCTCATTAAGATTTATGAATATTTTACTGGAGGAGGAGAAAACTTTGCTCAGTAAAACCACTCAGGAGCTAAAAGAACAAATTGAAGCAATAAAAAAGTTTTCAAATAATGTCGAATTTGAAAGAAAAGAGTTAGCGTTACAGCAAACAGTAGAACGTTTTATAGTGTTTATGAAAGAACGGAAACACTATCAATATAAGAGAGATATTGAAGACTTTAAAGTGGGTAGAATTTTTGATTTTTCATCAAAAAATTCTAATAGGTTGGGAGCTGAGACTGAGCTCTCCTCTTCTGAGTGTGAAGGATCTGAGGGTGAACATTCTAGATCCCGAAGCCGTAAGGGTAGGAGTCAACAAGGAGGTAGAGGATTTAATCAGGCAAATTATTCTACTGATAGTCCTAGAAGAGGGAGAAGTCGAGGCAGGATTAATTCAGGTAGGGGGGTTTTTTATCTCAGGGTCCCCCCCATATCAGATTACCTGTTAAGGACACGAAAATGAATAAATGTAAAGCGATTACACGGGACGATATGCAGATTATCAATCTTTCTTCACGACAATTATCGGATGGGGAGGTTGAATTACTTAAAAAGGGTCTTTTTTTTGTCCCTACCCCTCGATTTGATTTGTTTACATGGGTAAAAGATATTAATCTTTTTTGTCGAAAATTAAAATGGCGTAAGTTCTTTAAGCTCAATGATAAGAGGACTTGTGATGAGCTAGGAATAGATCAGGAAGATTTGCCATCTTTACAGCTTTTGGGGGGTTTATGGGAGGAAGGTCAAAGAAGTTTAGAAGAAGGCCCATTTACAAATTTACATAATCCGTCTACAAGATTTCCACCTTTATCGGAAGATACGGCTATTGATGCCTTTTTAAAGGTGGTGACAAATCGGTTGTCTTGTATTGATGGGAGTGTTTTCAGACAGAGATCAAATTTATCTAGTGATGAAAAGGATCTTTTAAGGGGGCTTGAAAAGGATGAATCCATTGTTATTAAACCCTCAGACAAAGGGGGGAATCTTGTGGTTATGGACCGTGCAAACTACATCAAAATGTGCAGGAATATTCTTAATGACCCTGATTGCTATGAAATTCTCTCCCAAGATCCAACACAACATTATTAGTTTGAATTAAAAAGGATTTTGACTGAGGCTAGAGACAATCACCTCATTAGTGATGGGGAATTTAGTTTTCTATTGCCACAATACCCTACACGACCTACTTTTTATGCGCTGCCTAAGATCCATAAGGGGTTAACTCCCCTAAAGGGTAGACCTATTGTAGCAGGGATTAATAGTATAACGCAGAATATTTCGCTATATGTGGATACGATTTTAAGACCGTTTGTCTCTGCTTTACCATCTTTTGTAAGGGACACTACTGATGTCCTTAAGCGGATAGATGATTTGGCAGTTCCACCGGGGTTTATTTTGGCTAGTCTTGACGTAGAGGCCCTTTACAGCTCCATCCCCCATAGTGAGGGATGTGGAGCTGTGGGGGATTTCCTCAGGGCGAGAGGGAGCCATATGGATAGTCATAATTCCTTTGTTTTGCATTTGTTGAAATTTGTTTTGGAATGTAACACCTTTTTATTTGACCGCCACTTCTTCCACCAGCTCAGGGGGGTGGCTATGGGGAGTCCATGTGCCCCGACCTTTGCTAACCTATACCTGGGCTGGTGGGAGAAGGAGGTGGTCTTTGCGGACCCAATGGAGGTTTTGTCCTCGTCTATTTTGTTTTGGGTCCGTTATATTGATGATGTGTTTTTGATTTGGGGGGGAACAAGAGAGGAGTTTGGAGAATTTGTTGCAGCCCTAAATGTTAATACGATGGGCCTCTTCTTTACTTCTGAAATTCAGGAGAGTTCTATCACTTTTTTGGATTTAACTATATTAAAATCAGAAACGGGACAATTAACTACGACCATTTATAGAAAAGAGATGGCCACGAACTGTCTCTTGAAATGGGACAGTTGGCACCCAAATTCTTTGAGAAAGGGAATCCCTAAAGGACAATTTCTGCAACTTCGCAGGAATTGTACCTCAATATCTGACTATCACGTAGCAGCACAAGATCTACGTGATCGATTACATAGACGGGGATACCCAGATGGTGTTTTACGGGCAGCATACCAGCATGCTTTGACAGCAGAACGTAGTCATTTATTGCAGCCGAAATCAAAAGTAGGCGGACAAGAATTAAGGATTATAGCAACCTATGATAATGCCTTTTTGGAAGTTAGACAAATTTTACAGGAATCTTGGGGCATTCTTTTATCGGATCCTGATGTTGGCCCATTGTTGGGGGATTTTCCATCTGTAACATATAGACGTGGTACCAATTTTAAAGATAAATTGGTCCATAGTCATTTGTTATCTACTAATCCTGATACCTGGTTGAATAGGCAAAGAAGAAGGCTTGTGGGTACCCATCCATGTGGGTCATGCAGGGCCTGTTCTTTTATTAAAACTAGTAGAGAGTTTGTCAGTACAATAACAGGTAAAAGATATAATAACAATAAATTTATCAACTGTAAAACGGTTGGCGTGGTTTACCTTATTACGTGCTCCTGCGGAATCCAATACGTTGGTAAAACGATGAGGGAATTCCGCAGGAGAATAAGGGAACATGTAAATAATGTCATCCGTCAGGATGATACTACAGTGGCATGTCATATATGGGCACATCATGGGGGTGATCCTGTGAATATTCAATTTCAAGGCATTGAACAGATCATTCCTTCTCCTAGAGGGGGTAATTTTGATCAGCGGCTCCTTCAGTGTGAAGCCCGTTGGACTTTCATGTTGAAAACAGGTAAACCATGGGGCTTGAATGATGCAATTTCATATGCATCATTTATTGAAGTTATTGGGTGCTTTATTCTCAAATACTACTGCGTCTGCGATAATTGTCAACAGCCTGATATTTATGAGAAAAATTGTCCATTTATGTTGTGGTTCAGTGGTAGAATTCTCACCTGCCATGCGGGAGGCCCGGGTTCAATTCCTGGCCAATGCACCTCGAAAATTATTATACAGAATTGTTTAAATTCAGTTTTCAGTGTTTATTACTGTTTCTGCGATTATTGGGAATAGATTGATGTCTGTGAGGAGAATGTTTCAAAAATGTTTATGTTTCATGTTCATTTATGTTTCAAAAATACCACAATTTGTTAAATTAAGCTTCTAGTGTTTATTCTGGCCATCATATAGTAGATCCAGGGATTTCTAGCCTGTAATAAGTGAATTCCCTTTTGAATACTTCTCCTATAGAGAAATGTGTATTTGGTCTCCGTTCAGGTGGGCGGGGCTAAAGGGGGTAGGTTCTTTTGATAGACCCTCTGTTATTGGTCTTTGTTTTATGCATGCTCATTGGACTATTCTCGGTCAGTGGGAGTTACTTACTAGTCAGCTGAGTATGGAGTGATTGGCTGGGGGGATGTTGATGGGCGTGGCTAAAAGTATTTGAGACCGTTTGCGCCGCTGCTCCATGCGGCCAAACACTAGTGCCGATGGGGGAGCGGGGAGTGTATGTTGAGGAAGGGTGATAGACCTAAGATACTATAACATACTTCTTTAGTGGCTCTCTGAGATAAAGATACATACCTCTGATGAATGTGTCAGTATCGCTGTATATTCTGACACAGGAAACATGTGTTAGGTGTATACAGGTGTTAGTAGTATATCATGGCTGAAAATCAGTTGCTGTGATATGAAGGTAGCATAGAGCATTGGACACTATAACACTGTGGATAGTGGGCAGAACGCTTTTTAGTCCTGAGATCTTATTTATAACACTCTATTAGGCGTGTGAGTGGGATTTCTTGGTGAAAGGTAGCTGCTGTGATATAAGGTGTTAATAGGACATTATAGCTTAAACCAGCCGATATGCTAAGTGTTGGTATGGTTGCTAGGTGGAGTTTCTGTTAGTCCTAAAAGGTTACCTTTAATAGCCCAAATAGTGTTTTAGTGGGATGTTACGGTTTGAAATGGCCACTGTGTTACCAAGGTGGCATTAGGAGTTTGATACTTTAAATGGTTGATGCTAGGTAGAACTCCCCTTTTTCAAGTTATAAGCATGATCGTAATTTGCAATTGCTGCTAGTTTTAGTTTATGTTGTAGTCTTTCTCGTGTATTTTAATATTTATATTATAATAAAATTGTTTTAATGCGTCTGGATACTGGTGGGTGACTCTCCTAGTCTTTATAATTAGGATTTAAACCCACCAGTGCCTGATGAAGCAGATTAAATGATCCATGCTGCCTCACCACACTCTGTCACCGGGTCACTGTATGGCCTCCTCACGCTGCTGCCACCTCCTCACTCTGCCACTGGGTCATTGTATGGCCTCCTAAGGCTGTTGCTACCTCCACATTATATCACCTTGCCACTCTGTGACCTACTCACGCTGCTGCCACCTCTGCACTCTGCCACTGGGTGACTGTATGGCCTCCTCAAGCTGCTGCCACCTCCACACTCTGCCACTGGGTCACTGTATGGCCTCCTAAGGCTGTTGCTACCTCCACGTTATATCACCTTGCCACTCTGTGGCCTACTCACACCGCTGTCACCTCCACACTCTGCCACTGGGACACTGTATGGCCTCCTCACGCTGCTGCAACCTCCTCACTCTGCCACCGGGTCACTGTATGGCCTGCTAACGCTGTTGCTACCTCCACATCATATCACCTTAGCACTCTGTGGTCTACTTATGCTGCTGCCATCTCTGCACTCTGCCACTGGGTATCTGTATGGCCTCCTCACGCTGCTGCCACCTCCACACTCTGTATGGCCTCTTAAGGCTGTTGCTACCTCCACACTCTGCTACTGGGTCACTGTATGTCCTCCTCATGCCGCTGCCACTGGGTCACTGTATGTCCTCCTCATGCTGCTGCCACTGGGTCATTGTATGGCCTCCTCATTCCACAGGGTCAGTGTATGGCCTCCTCATGCTGCTGCCCCTGGGTCACTGTATGGCCTCCTCATGCTGCTGCCACTGCTGGTTCACTTTATGGCCTCCTCATACCGCTGCCACTGGGTCACTGTATGGCCTCCTCATGCTGCTGCCACTGCTGGGTCACTGTATGGCCTCCTCATACCGCTGCCACTGGGTCACTGTATGGCCTCCTCATTCCACAGGGTCAGTGTATGGCCTCCTCATGCTGCTGCCCCTGGGTCACTGTATGGCCTCCTCATGCTGCTGCCACTGCTGGTTCACTTTATGGCCTCCTCATACCGCTGCCACTGCTGGGTCACTGTATGGCCTCCTCATACCGCTGCCACTGGGTCACTGTATGGCCTCCTCATGCTGCTATCACTGCTGGGTCACTGTATGGCCTCCTCATGTCACTGTATGCTTTCGTCATGCCACTGCCACCTTCACATTGTCACCTTGCCACTCTGTGGCCTCCTTATGCTGCTGCTAACTCCACATTATTTCGCCTTGCCACTCTGTAGACATCTATGTGGAATCAGCAGATGACGGTGTAAAAGGAGTGCACTCTTTCATGCTACAGTAGGACGTTGGGCCTCTGCACGGTACTTTCTACCTGGCACTAAGATGGACCTTTAAGGCTGAGTTCACACTTGAGTGAGTTGGTCAGTTTTGGTCCCATAACTGTCCAAATAAGTGAAGTGTGCAGTGGTTCTAAGAGCAACGCCTGTCATGTGCGTGTCATACTGACTCACAGTATTGTGTCACTACCACAGTAGGCTCCCTATGCGTGTTACTGCAAGGCACAGTGTTCTACACCACTATACAGGCTCTCTGCAGACAGGAAATAGCTGTTTTTTAACGCTATTCGCCGCAAATTAATCCATATCGAAGCAAATTTTTTGGGAAATTTGAATTGAACTGCAGAATCGAAGTGGCAGCATCATGTTGTGGGGTTGTTATGCTGCAGGAGGGACTGGTGCACTTCACTAAATAGATGGCATCATGAGGAAAGAACATTATGTAGCAATACTGAAGCAACATCTCAAGACATCAGCCAAGAAGTTATAGCTTGAGTGCAAATGGGTCTTCCAAATCGACAATGACCCGAAGCAACTGCCAAACTGGTTACAAAGTGGCTTAAAGGGTTTTTCCAGGCAATTTATTTATTTTTTTTTAAAGTCTGTTAGTGTTATTAATGGGTTAATAAGTGCACCCATATACCTTTAGCAGTGTTGTGAGTAAATTCTGGGTTTCTCTGGGAGCTCCTGGCATCTTCTGTATTTGTTTACATGTTGTAGCTTCCTGTGCTTCTATCCTACAACTACCATAATGCTTTGCTCCCTCCCCTCCCTGTGTTTCTAGCTAACCCGCCCACTACTAGCCCTTCCCAACTAACTCAGCCCACCCCTCACCCCACCCCACCACATTATACTTACTTGTCTTCCTGTCTCCTCTGGACATGTCCTGGAGCGCTGCAAGCCTCCCATGCTGCCTGGAGCCAGGCTCAACGTCACTTCCAGAAGTGACGTCACTGCTCAGCTCCGGACTGGAAGCAAGAGAAGTTGGGGAAGTATTGTGTGCCAGCTTCCCAGGCACTATTGCACATGCATGGGGAGCTGGCACTCAGAAGAAGAGGAGGCGGCCTTCCCTGGATAACGTAGCAGGCCTCGATCCAGAGAATATGGTAAGTACAATGGGGCGAGGCCTATACACTGACATAACGAGTCAGGATCTGGATTAAACCAAAGACCTGTTACATGAGCGGAAAGTAAAAAAAATGTAATATATGTAGGTCACATGACCTACATATATTACTGAAAAACTATATATATATATATATATATATATATATATATAAATATATATATTGAAAATAAAGATATATTAGAAAGTTGGAGGGGGAAAATGGGGGACTTAGCCAGGAATTGTTCATTTATCCTGGACAACCGCTTTAAGGATAACAAAGTCAATGTTTTGGAGCGGCCATCACAAAGCCCTGATCTCAATCCTATTGGCTCAGTTACACCAGTTCTGTCAGGAGGAATGGGCCCAAATTCCTACCAACTATTGTGAGAAGCTTCTGGAAGGAGATCCAAGACGTGTGACCCAAGTCATACAGTGTAAGGGCAATGGGACCAAATACTAAGGAAATGGATGGAAAAGAAAGTCATAAAATGCCTTAAAAAATTCTCTCTCTATCATTATTCTGGCATTTGGCAAATAATAAATAATTTTGGTAATTTTTCCTAATTTACCTAAAATGGTAAAGGTTTAGTCTGATTTCATGTCAGATAGTGAGAAAAACAGAAATATGTGTCTTTTTATATAGTGTATGGAAACTTCTGGTTTCAACTGTATGGGCAGTGCACAGTACCACTTCTCCTGTCCTGTATATATGGACAGTGCACAGTACCACTTCTCTTATACTGTATATATAGACAGTGCACAGTACCACTTCTCTTATTCTGTATATATGGACAGTGCACAGTACCACTTCTCCTGTCCTGTATATATGGACAGTGCACAGTACCACTTCTCCTGTCCTGTATATATGGACAGTGCACAGTACCACTTCTCTCCTCCTGTATATATGGACAGTGCACAGTACCACTTCTCCTGTCCTGTATATATGGACAGTGCACAGTACTACTGCTCTTATCCTGTATATATGGACAGTGCACAGTACCACTTCTCTTATCCTGTATATATGGACAGTGCACAGTACCACTTCTCCTGTCCTGTATATATGGACAGTGCACAGTACTACTGCTCTTATCCTGTATATATGGACAGTGCACAGTACCACTTTTCTTATACTGTATATATGGACAGTGCACAGTACCACTTCTCTTATCCTGTATATATGGACAGTGCACAGTACCACTTCTCTTATCCTGTATATATGGACAGTGCACAGTACCACTTCTCCTGTCCTGTATATATAGGCAGTGCACAGTACCACTTCTCTTATCCTGTATATATGGACAGTGCACAGTACCACTTCTCCTGTCCTGTATATATGGACAGTGCACAGTACTACTGCTCTTATCCTGTATATATGGACAGTGCACAGTACCACTTCTCTTATCCTGTATATATGGACAGTGCACAGAACCACTTCTCTTATCCTGTATATATGGACAGTGCACAGTACCACTTCTCTTATCCTGTATATATGGACAGTGCACAGTACCACTTCTCCTGTCCTGTATATATGGACAGTGCACAGAACCACTTCTCTTATCCTGTATATATGGACAGTGCACAGTACCACTTCTCTTATCCTGTATATATGGACAGTGCACAGAACCACTTCTCTTATCCTGTATATATGGACAGTGCACAGTACCACTTCTCTTATCCTGTATATATGGACAGTGCACAGAACCACTTCTCTTATCCTGTATATATGGACAGTGCACAGTACCACTTCTCTTATCCTGTATATATGGACAGTGCACAGTACCACTTCTCTTATCCTGTATATATGGACAGTGCACAGTACCACTTCTCTTATCCTGTATATATGGACAGTGCACAGTACCACTTCTCTTATCCTGTATATATGGACAGTGCACAGTACCACTTCTCTTATCCTGTATATATGGACAGTGCACAGTACCACTTCTCCTGTCCTGTATATATAGGCAGTGCACAGTACCACTTCTCTTATCCTGTATATATGGACAGTGCACAGTACCACTTCTCCTGTCCTGTATATATGGACAGTGCACAGTACTACTGCTCTTATCCTGTATATATGGACAGTGCACAGTACCACTTTTCTTATACTGTATATATGGACAGTGCACAGTACCACTTCTCCTGTCCTGTATATATGGACAGTGCACAGAACCACTTCTCTTATCCTGTATATATGGACAGTGCACAGTACCACTTCTCTTATCCTGTATATATGGACAGTGCACAGAACCACTTCTCTTATCCTGTATATATGGACAGTGCACAGTACCACTTCTCTTATCCTGTATATATGGACAGTGCACAGTACCACTTCTCTTATCCTGTATATATGGACAGTGCACAGTACTTCTCCTGTCCTGTATATATAGGCAGTGCACAGTACCACTTCTCTTATCCTGTATATATGGACAGTGCACAGTACCACTTCTCTTCTCCTGTATATATGGACAGTGCACAGTACCACTTCTCTTATCCTGTATATATGGACAGTGCACAGTACCACTTCTCTTATCCTGTATATATGGACAGTGCACAGTACCACTTCTCTTATCCTGTATATATGGACAGTGCACAGTACCACTTCTCCTGTCCTGTATATTTGGACAGTGCACAGTACCACTTCTCTTATCCTGTATATATGGACAGTGCACAGTACCACTTCTCTCCTCCTGGATATATGGACAGTGCACAGTACCACTTCTCCTGTCCTGTATATATGGACAGTGCACAGTACCACTTCTCTTGTCCTGTATATATGGACAGTGCACAGTACCACTTCTCCTGTATATATGGACAGTGCACAGTACCACTTCTCTCCTCCTGTATATATGGACAGTGCACAGTAACACTTCTCCTGTCCTGTATATATAGGCAGTGCACAGTACCACTTCTCTTATCCTGTATATATGGACAGTGCACAGTACCACTTCTCCTGTCCTGTATATATGGACAGTGCACAGTACTACTGCTCTTATCCTGTATATATGGACAGTGCACAGTACCACTTCTCTTATCCTGTATATATGGACAGTGCACAGAACCACTTCTCTTATCCTGTATATATGGACAGTGCACAGTACCACTTCTCTTATCCTGTATATATGGACAGTGCACAGTACCACTTCTCCTGTCCTGTATATATGGACAGTGCACAGAACCACTTCTCTTATCCTGTATATATGGACAGTGCACAGTACCACTTCTCTTATCCTGTATATATGGACAGTGCACAGAACCACTTCTCTTATCCTGTATATATGGACAGTGCACAGTACCACTTCTCTTATCCTGTATATATGGACAGTGCACAGAACCACTTCTCTTATCCTGTATATATGGACAGTGCACAGTACCACTTCTCTTATCCTGTATATATGGACAGTGCACAGTACCACTTCTCTTATCCTGTATATATGGACAGTGCACAGTACCACTTCTCTTATCCTGTATATATGGACAGTGCACAGTACCACTTCTCTTATCCTGTATATATGGACAGTGCACAGTACCACTTCTCTTATCCTGTATATATGGACAGTGCACAGTACCACTTCTCCTGTCCTGTATATATAGGCAGTGCACAGTACCACTTCTCTTATCCTGTATATATGGACAGTGCACAGTACCACTTCTCCTGTCCTGTATATATGGACAGTGCACAGTACTACTGCTCTTATCCTGTATATATGGACAGTGCACAGTACCACTTTTCTTATACTGTATATATGGACAGTGCACAGTACCACTTCTCCTGTCCTGTATATATGGACAGTGCACAGAACCACTTCTCTTATCCTGTATATATGGACAGTGCACAGTACCACTTCTCTTATCCTGTATATATGGACAGTGCACAGAACCACTTCTCTTATCCTGTATATATGGACAGTGCACAGTACCACTTCTCTTATCCTGTATATATGGACAGTGCACAGTACCACTTCTCTTATCCTGTATATATGGACAGTGCACAGTACTTCTCCTGTCCTGTATATATAGGCAGTGCACAGTACCACTTCTCTTATCCTGTATATATGGACAGTGCACAGTACCACTTCTCTTCTCCTGTATATATGGACAGTGCACAGTACCACTTCTCTTATCCTGTATATATGGACAGTGCACAGTACCACTTCTCTTATCCTGTATATATGGACAGTGCACAGTACCACTTCTCTTATCCTGTATATATGGACAGTGCACAGTACCACTTCTCCTGTCCTGTATATTTGGACAGTGCACAGTACCACTTCTCTTATCCTGTATATATGGACAGTGCACAGTACCACTTCTCTCCTCCTGGATATATGGACAGTGCACAGTACCACTTCTCCTGTCCTGTATATATGGACAGTGCACAGTACCACTTCTCTTGTCCTGTATATATGGACAGTGCACAGTACCACTTCTCCTGTATATATGGACAGTGCACAGTACCACTTCTCTCCTCCTGTATATATGGACAGTGCACAGTAACACTTCTCCTGTCCTGTATATATAGGCAGTGCACAGTACCACTTCTCCTGTCCTGTATATTTGGACAGTGCACAGTACCACTTCTCTTATCCTGTATATATGACAGTGCACAGTACTACTTCTCCTGTCCTGTATAGATGTATATCCATACCAGTGGGGTCTCTTCTCTTGTGAGATCTTCTTTACCAGTAATATAAGAAATCTGAGACTTTTCCATTTGTAAACAAAGACATTTTAATGTAGGGCTCAGCCCGAGCTCCAGATATAACAGAAACAACTTCAGAAGGCGACTTCTCCTCCTTCATCCCCATCAGCTTGTCATGGCCGGTAAACCCACCACAACGTGGAGCGACCATGGACTTCTAGGTATATATGGGGGGTTTGTTATTTAAACACTATAACACAACTAGTCTGTGCTGTGGAGTGGCCGCCGATGACATCACCGCGCACAACACAGCTCAGGCACAGGCATGGATGCCATAGAAAGGATGGAGCAGGACCCGGAAATCTATGGAAATGGATTGGATTTCTACGGCGTCGGCTTCTGTACAGAGGCAAGTACTGAACTGTAAAAATGTGATGTCAACCGGGCCTTAAAGGGATCCTGTCATGTAGACGGACATGCTGATGTCAGCGTGGTGTCTCTTCAGTGTCACGGTGAAGTAATTTTGGAGAACTATGTGTGAATGCGCACAGTCAGGCACAGACGGGGTTAAGGTGCAAATGTCAGGACGTGTAGTATGCTGTCTACTGATTGGACAAATGGAACCTAACCAGTGGTGGGTGGAGCCTGCAGCAGGACGTGTAGTATGCTGGCTACTGATTGGACAAATGGAACCTAACCAGCTGTGGGTGGAGCCTGCAGCAGGACGTGTAGTATGCTGGCTACTGATTGGACAAATGGAACCTAACCAGCTGTGGGTGGAGCCTGCAGCAGGACGTGTAGTATGCTGTCTACTGATTGGACAGATGGAACCTAACCAGCTGTGGGTGGGGCCTGCAGCAGGACGTGTAGTATGCTGTCTACTGATTGGACAGATGGAACCTAACCAGCGGTGGGTGGAGCCTGCAGCAGCTCATAGACATATGGTAATTTCTCTAAAACGACTTCACATTGACTCTCACATGACACACTGATGAAATCATCACATCCGTCACCCCACTACGCCCACCCTTACATGACATAATGCTGCTCTCAAAACTGACAACAGGTTGTCTATAAGATCAGTCCTATTGTCTCATTCCAACATGATAAATTCAAAATGTAACAAAACAGATCTGCACGAAGGGTTAACTACAGAAGTGTGAACACTGGCACCCTCCAGGGTTGTGCCGGCAGCTGCAGGCCCTTCATGTGCTCGTCTACAGACTTTCTTTACTTGTGCGTGGTTGTCGGCCATCTGTAGTGGTTGTCACAGAACTCATGGACATCCAAGGATGGTGAAGTATTTGAGCTAGAGTTGGGCGATTAGACGGGGACACGGACAAACACCATCTGATAATATCCCGGCACTCTGCAAGGAGTAAGAAAACCATTACAAGCCATATCCACCTACACACATGTCCCGATCTTCAGACACTCTGAGCGCTTCCTTCTACTTACGGAGGGAAATTCTTCTTCTAAAGGTTAGATGGCCAGCTAAAATTTCCTCATCTCGCCGGAATGGAAGTCTCATGCAGACCATGTCATAGAGGAGGATCCCCAGACTCCACACAGTTGCTGACCTGACATGATACTTGTGGTATTTGATCCACTCGGGGGGTCTATAATCCAACGTGCCTAAAAACAAAAGACGGGTAAGATACAGCAAGAGAGCGCTAAAGGCACCAGGCACCCTGCGTGGAGAGCACCGGACTCTTAGGGTAGGTTCACCCAGACAGGGCAGATTTTGTTGAAGCCACAGCCAGGAGTGAATTTCACATTCATTTTCAAATCTGCTCCAAAAAAGTCAATGTGAACGTGCACCACCCCAAAGGGCGTAGACCCTCACGGCAGACTGCCCATCTGCTCTAGTTCATCCAAAGGTGTTGGATGAGGTTGAGGTCAGGGATCTGCGTGGACCGATCACGTCCTTGCACCTCACTCACCCACGTTTGCCTTTAGGGACCTCGCTTTGTGGAGTGGGACACATTCTTTCCAGATGTCTTGGATTTCAGAAGCTGACCTGGGCCCCTCGCTTCCAATGTGTGAGCGCAGTTTGGGGAAGGTTTCTTTTTTGTTCCAGGATGACTGTGCACCAAGCAAGCTCCATAAATGCATGGCTGAGTAAGTTTGGTGTGGAAGAATTTGACTGATTGTACTGAACCACATTCAATACCCAAGGCATGATCTAGAACAGAAATGACGAGCCAGGCCCTCTTAAAGGGGTTCTCCAGGGAGTCTGTAAATACTTCCTCTGGAGTTTTTAAGGTGACGAACACAGGGGAGCCCAGCTCATTGCAACATTAATGGATTTAGGATGGGGGATCATAAACTCTCTTGGAGTTGGAGTGCGTACCATATATCTTACCAGTAACTGGTGTGTCTGTGTGCCAGCCTCTATGACACACCTACAATTCAGCAACTTGTATGATGTAAAAGGACAATGAGGCGGGACCACGACCCCCTTATAATCAGACCTAATTGTGTCTGGGCGCCTCTCCTAAAACAGACACAAAATGGGGAGGTGCGGCAGTACCACATCTACAATATCCTGGCACTAGGTGCCCTGTCCCACCGGGCAGCCAAATTTCCCTTGAATCTGCACTATCATCCTGTGAGGCGACTCAGATGTAACGTGACAATGGCTTCCCTGGCCATGGACAATATTTGCCTGCGGCTGCCTCACACCAACCTCACACACCTGCCCTTCCTAGCATCACCATGTAAAGATGAATATGTCACACACAGGTATGGCATTGTGCAGTGAGGGGTTATGATGGCGCCTCAGCGTGGCCGCCGGACTTCTCTGCTATTAGACATACCTTCAAATTTTGTACACTCGCCCTTCTTAATTAGTATTGCGGAGCCAAAGTCGATGAGCTTCAGCATGCCAATCCTCAGATCCACCAGCAAGTTCTCACTTTTGATGTCCTGGTGCGATACCCCACAGTTGAAACAGTGCTGCACGGCCTCGACCACCTGACGGAAGAACCCCCGGGCCGTGTCTTCATCTAGTGGCCCCTTCTCCTTCATCAATTCGTACAAATCCTTCACCAGCTCTGGTCTTTCCATGACGATCAGAAAGGCATCTTTCTGCTCACACCAATCCAGCAGCTTTATGACTCCTTCAAAGTCCCCGACCTGCTGGAGTATTGCGATCTCCAGGGGAACCTTCAATCCGTGCTAAAAGGGGAAACAAATAAAGCGCTGAGCTGGGGCCCGCCCTACTCTTCATGGCCGCCAGCCACATCCCCTCTGTAACTTAGACATAATACAGTTCACGAGTCAACCCACTCGTGGTGCTGCCACCGTCATACACACGAAGAATGGACAGCACTCTGGACTGTTTCCGGGATTTCACATATCAGCTAAAGCTGCATAACCACGCAACTTGTCATAATGACATAGGATTCAGGCAATGGATCAGACGGATGCCACAGCCCCGCACCTGCAATCCTCTGGGTTCACCACCAGGGACACCTCTCATGGGCCTAGTTTTTCTACCCATTTCTCACCACTGGCAGTTGTCCTGCAACTCACGTCTACAGTACTGACCTGAGGAAGGGCTACTAACCCCGAAATGTTGCCTGAATTCTAGGTCATGGTGACAACTTGTATATTTATGTGGAAATGTTTACACCATTGATTAAATAAGGAAGCTCAGAAAACAATCCCAAGTGCTGTCCAATCTTCATGTATACACTGAAGCTGTCTTGAGGGGTTCGATGCACCCATCTGGACCCCCAGCAGAGCGCTGCTCACACACACAGTAGACGGTTAATGCTTCTCTGCCCACCCACCATGATGTGTCCATCACTGCAGTCAATCATGGCTGTGAAAAGATTGGTGGCAGCGCCAAGACCGCCGAGGAGGGGAAACTGGAGCTTTCCTCTGACACTGGAAGGTTCTTATGCAGATCTGCCATCACTTTCCTCTCTTCACTCAATCACCATCCCCTGAGTGACACCAGGTCCCCGTGACAACTCTGCCTCCTGTTTGCAAAACTCTGTGCTCTGCTTTCCATCACTTTGTACCCTGCATGCCACCATTCTGTGCCTCCACATTGTGCTCTCTATGCCCTGTATCTGCACACAGTGTACTGGGGAATATGTGTAAGGATCTCATCACTCACCAGAATACTCACATTGTCAGGCGGGCTGTGTATCACACAGGAGAGCTAACTGAGTATAGGACCAATGATGATGTCACCACCACTATGTACAAGAATATAACTACTATAATACTGCCCCCTATGTACAAGAATAAAACTACTATAATACCTACCTCCTATGTACAAGAATATAACTACTATAATACTACTCCTATGTACAAGAATATAACTACTATAATACTGCTCCTATGTACAAGAATATACAGTAACTACTATAATACTGCTCCTATGTACAAGAATATAACTACTATAATACTGCCCCTATGTACAAGAATATAACTACTATAATACTGCCTCCTATGTACAAGAATATAACTACTATAATACTGCTCCTATGTACAAGAATATAACTACTATAATACTGCTCCTATGTACAAGAATATAACTACTATAATACTACCTCCTATGTACAAGAATATAACTACTATAATACTACCCCTATGTACAAGAATATAACTACTATAATACTGCCTCCTATGTACAAGAATATAACTACTATAATACTGCTCCTATGTACAAGAATATAACTACTATAATACTGCTCCTATGTACAAGAATATAACTACTATAATACTACCTCCTATGTACAAGAATATAACTACTATAATACTACCCCTATGTACAAGAATATAACTACTATAATACTACCCCTATGTACAAGAATATAACTACTATAATACTACTCCTATGTACAAGAATATAACTACTATAATACTGCTGCTATGTACAGGAATATAACTACTATAATACTACTCCTATGTACAAGAATATAACTACTATAATACTACTCCTATGTACAAGAATATAACTACTATAATACTGCTGCTATGTACAGGAATATAACTACTATAATACTACTCCTATGTACAAGAATATAACTACTATAATACTGCTCCTATGTACAAGAATATAACTACTATAATACTGCTCCTATGTATAAGAATATAACTACTATAATACTATCTCTATGTACAAGAATATAACTACTATAATACTGCCCCCTATGTACAAGAATATAACTACTATAATACTGCTCCTATGTACAAGAATATAACTACTATAATACTGCTCCTATGTACAAGAATATAACTACTATAATACTGCTCCTATGTACAAGAATATAACTACTATAATACTGCTCCTATGTACAAGAATATAACTACTATAATACTGCCCCATATATACAAGAATATAACTACTATAAAACTACTCCTATGTACAAGAATATAACTACTATAATACTACTATGTGCAAGAATATAACTACTATAATACTGCTCCTATGTACAAGAATATAACTACTATAATACTACTATGTACAAGAATATAACTACTATAATACTACCTCCTATGTACAAGAATATAACTACTATAATACTGCTCCTATGTACAAGAATATAACTACTATAATACTACTCCTACGTACAAGAATATAACTACTATAATACTGCTCCTACGTACAAGAATATAACTACTATAATACTACCTATGTACAAGAATATAACTACTATAATACCGCCCCCTATGTACAAGAATATAACTACTATAATACCGCCCCCTATGTACAAGAATATAACTACTATAATACTACCTCCTATGTACAAGAATATAACTACTATAATACTGCTCCTATGTACAAGAATATAACTACTATAATACTACTCCTATGTACAAGAATATAACTACTATAATACTGCTCCTATGTACAAGAATATAACTACTATAATACTGCTCCTATGTACAAGAATATAACTACTATAATACTGCTCCTATGTACAAGAATATAACTACTATAATACTACCTCCTATGTACAAGAATATAACTACTATAATACTGCTCCTATGTACAAGAATATAACTACTATAATACTGCTCCTATGTACAAGAATATAACTACTATAATACTGCTCCTATGTACAAGAATATAACTACTATAATACTGCCCCTATGTACAAGAATATAACTACTATAATACTACTCCTATGTACAAGAATATAACTACTATAATACTGCTCCTATGTACAAGAATATAACTACTATAATACTGCTCCTATGTACAAGAATATAACTACCCTGTTTCCCCGAAAATAAGACAGCGTCTTATATTAATTTTTGCTCCCAAAGATGTGCTGTGTCTTATTTTCAGGGGATGTCTTATTTTTTTTCAATGAAGAAGAATTCACATTTATTGCTGAACAAAAAAATGAACATTTATTATATACGGTGCTGTACAGTATTTGTCATCACAAACCAGCATAACCAGACAAACTGTGAATTCTATCAAGAATTTCTTACTACCGTACCATTATTTCCATGTACAACAATTAACAGTATGGTACTTTTACCAATATTTACGGTACGAATAGAAAGTAAAATTTATTCAATGACAGTTATGTCATCATCTTCTAGGACATCATCATAACAATCCAAACCATTAATTTCCCTGCACACAGTATCATGCCCCATAGTGGCCCCTGCACACAGTATCATGCCCCATAGTGGCCCCTGCACACAGTATCATTCCCCATAGTGGACCACCCATGAACAATTATTATACTGTGGGGTCTTTTCAGACCCCAGAGTATAATGATCGGAGACCCAGGGGAGGATAGAAACATAAAAAAACAACGTTGCTTACCCGTTCCTCGCTCCGGTGCATGCCTGTGCGCTACTCCGGTCTTCTTCACTGTTAGACCAGGCCGCGTCACATGATCCGGCCGGCGTCGCGACGCAAAATGACGTCCGCTGACGTCCGCGACGTCACCAAACAGGCCCGAAGCCTGGAGAAGCGTAGGACAGGTAAGCACATAGTTTTTTATGTTCGCTCACCTCCCCTGGGCCGCCGATTTATTATACTCCGGAGTCTGAAAAGACCCCGGAGTATAATGATAGCAGAGATTGTGGGGTTCTCCCGCGGCCTCACATATCGTATATACCGTATGTTCTGTTCGGGAACATACGCCTTATTTCGGGGGATGCCTTATATTAGGCAATTCTCCGAAACCTCTCCTATGCCTTACTTTCGGGGGTGTCTTATTTTCGGGGAAACACGGTACTATAATACTGCTCCTATGTACAGGAATATAACTACTTTAATACTGCCCACTATGTACAAGAATATAACTACTATAATACTGCCCCCTATGTACAAGAATATAACTACTATAATACTGCCCCTATGTACAAGAATATAACTACTATAATACTGCCCCTATGTACAAGAATATAACTACTATAATACTGCTCCTATGTACAAGAATATAACTACTATAATACTGCCCCTATGTACAAGAATATAACTACTATAATACTACCTCCTATGTACAAGAATATAACTACTATAATACTACCTATGTACAAGAATATAACTACTATAATACTACCTCCTATGTACAAGAATATAACTACTATAATACTGCTCCTATGTACAAGAATATAACTACTATAATACTGCTCCTATGTACAAGAATATAACTACTATAATACTACCCCTATGTACAAGAATATAACTACTATAATACTACCTATGTACAAGAATATAACTACTATAATACTACCTCCTATGTACAAGAATATAACTACTATAATACTACCTCCTATGTACAAGAATATAACTACTATAATACTACCTCCTATGTACAAGAATATAACTACTATAATACTGCTCCTATATACAAGAATATAACTACTATAATACTACCTCCTATGTACAAGAATATAACTACTATAACACTGCTCCTATGTACAAGAATATAACTACTATAATACTGCTCCTATGTACAAGAATATAACTACTATAATACCGCTCCTATGTACAAGAATATAACTACTATAATACCGCCCCTATGTACAAGAATATAACTACTATAATACTACCTCCTATGTACAAGAATATAACTACTATAATACTACCTCCTATGTACAAGAATATAACTACTATAATACTACCTCCTATGTACAAGAATATAACTACTATAATACTGCTCCTATATACAAGAATATAACTACTATAATACTGCTCCTATATACAAGAATATAACTACTATAATACTACCTCCTATGTACAAGAATATAACTACTATAATACTACCTCCTATGTACAAGAATATAACTACTATAATACTGCTCCTATATACAAGAATATAACTACAATAATACTACTCCTATGTACAAGAATATAACTACTATAATACTGCTGCTATGTACAAGAATATAACTACTATAATACTACCTCCTATGTACAAGAATATACCTACTATAATACTGCCCCTATGTACAAGAATATAACTACTATAATACTACCTCCTATGTACAAGAATATAACTACTATAATACTACCTCCTATGTACAAGAATATAACTACTATAATACTGCTCCTATATACAAGAATATAACTACTATAATACTACCTCCTATGTACAAGAATATAACTACTATAATACTGCTCCTATATACAAGAATATAACTACTATAATACTACCTCCTATGTACAAGAATATAACTACTATAATACTGCTCCTATATACAAGAATATAACTACTATAATACTACTCCTATGTACAAGAATATAACTACTATAATACTGCTGCTATGTACAAGAATATAACTACTATAATACTACTCCTATATACAAGAATATAACTACTATAATACCGCCCCCTATGTACAAGAATATAACTACTATAATACCGCCCCCTATGTACAAGAATATAACTACTATAATACTACCTCCTATGTACAAGAATATAACTACTATAATACTACTCCTATGTACAAGAATATAACTACTATAATACTGCTCCTATGTACAAGAATATAACTACTATAATACTACCTCCTATGTACAAGAATATAACTACTATAATACTGCTCCTATGTACAAGAATATAACTACTATAATACTGCTCCTATGTACAAGAATATCACTACGATAATACTGCTCCTATGTACAAGAATATAACTACCCTGTTTCCCCGAAAATAAGACAGCGTCTTATATTAATTTTTGCTCCCAAAGATGTGCTGTGTCTTATTTTCAGGGGATGTCTTATTTTTTTTTCAATGAAGAAGAATTCACATTTATTGCTGAACAAAAAAATGAACATTTATTATATACGGTGCTGTACAGTATTTGTCATCACAAACCAGCATAACCAGACAAACTGTGAATCCTATCAAGAATTTATTACTACCGTACCATTATTTCCATGTACAACAATTAACAGTATGGTACTTTTACCAATATTTACGGTACGAATAGAAAGTAAAATTTATTCAATGACAGTTATGTCATCATCTTCTAGGACATCATCATAACAATCCAAACCATTAATTTCCCTGCACACAGTATCATGCCCCATAGTGGCCCCTGCACACAGTATCATGCCCCATAGTGGCCCCTGCACACAGTATCATTCCCCATAGTGGACCACCCATGAACAATTATTATACTGTGGGGTCTTTTCAGACCCCAGAGTATAATGATCGGGACCCCGGGGAGGATAGAAACATAAAAAAACAACGTTGCTTACCCGTTCCTCGCTCCGGTGCATGCCTGTGCGCTACTCCGGTCTTCTTCACTGTTAGACCAGGCCGCGTCACATGATCCGGCCGGCGTCGCGACGCAAAATGACGTCCGCTGACGTCCGCGACGTCACCAAACAGGGCCCGAAGCCTGGAGAAGCGTAGGACAGGTAAGCACATAGTTTTTTATGTTCGCTCACCTCCCGCCTGGGCCGCCGATTTATTATACTCCGGAGTCTGAAAAGACCCCGGAGTATAATGATAGCAGAGATTGTGGGGTTCTCCCGCGGCCTCACATATCGTATATACCGTATGTTCTGTTCGGGAACATACGCCTTACTTTCGGGGGGATGCCTTATATTAGGCAATTCTCCCGAAACCTCTCCTATGCCTTACTTTCGGGGGGTGTCTTATTTTCGGGGAAACACGGTACTATAATACTGCTCCTATGTACAGGAATATAACTACTTTAATACTGCCCACTATGTACAAGAATATAACTACTATAATACTGCCCCCTATGTACAAGAATATAACTACTATAATACTGCCCCTATGTACAAGAATATAACTACAATAATACTGCCCCTATGTACAAGAATATAACTACTATAATACTGCTCCTATGTACAAGAATATAACTACTATAATACTGCCCCTATGTACAAGAATATAACTACTATAATACTACCTCCTATGTACAAGAATATAACTACTATAATACTACCTATGTACAAGAATATAACTACTATAATACTGCTCCTATGTACAAGAATATAACTACTATAATACTACCCCTATGTACAAGAATATAACTACTATAATACTACCTATGTACAAGAATATAACTACTATAATACTACCTCCTATGTACAAGAATATAACTACTATAATACTACCTCCTATGTACAAGAATATAACTACTATAATACTACCTCCTATGTACAAGAATATAACTACTATAATACTACCTCCTATGTACAAGAATATAACTACTATAATACTGCTCCTATATACAAGAATATAACTACTATAATACTACCTCCTATGTACAAGAATATAACTACTATAATACCGCTCCTATGTACAAGAATATAACTACTATAATACCGCCCCTATGTACAAGAATATAACTACTATAATACTACCTCCTATGTACAAGAATATAACTACTATAATACTACCTCCTATGTACAAGAATATAACTACTATAATACTACCTCCTATGTACAAGAATATAACTACTATAATACTGCTCCTATATACAAGAATATAACTACTATAATACTGCTCCTATATACAAGAATATAACTACTATAATACTACCTCCTATGTACAAGAATATAACTACTATAATACTACCTCCTATGTACAAGAATATAACTACTATAATACTGCTCCTATATACAAGAATATAACTACAATAATACTACTCCTATGTACAAGAATATAACTACTATAATACTGCCCCCTATGTACAAGAATATAACTACTATAATACTGCCCTCTATGTACAAGAATATAACTACTATAATACTGCTGCTATGTACAAGAATATAACTACTATAATACTACCTCCTATGTACAAGAATATACCTACTATAATACTGCCCCTATGTACAAGAATATAACTACTATAATACTACCTCCTATGTACAAGAATATAACTACTATAATACTACCTCCTATGTACAAGAATATAACTACTATAATACTGCTCCTATATACAAGAATATAACTACTATAATACTACCTCCTATGTACAAGAATATAACTACTATAATACTGCTCCTATATACAAGAATATAACTACTATAATACTACCTCCTATGTACAAGAATATAACTACTATAATACTGCTCCTATGTACAAGAATATAACTACTATAATACTGCTCCTATGTACAAGAATATAACTACTATAATACCGCCCCTATGTACAAGAATATAACTACTATAATACTACCTCCTATGTACAAGAATATAACTACTATAATACTGCTCCTATATACAAGAATATAACTACTATAATACTACTCCTATGTACAAGAATATAACTACTATAATACTGCTGCTATGTACAAGAATATAACTACTATAATACTACCTCCTATGTACAAGAATATACCTACTATAATACTGCCCCTATGTACAAGAATATAACTACTATAATACTGCTGCTATGTACAGGAATATAACTACTATAATACTACTCCTATGTACAAGAATATAACTACTATAATACTACCTCCTATGTACAAGAATATAACTACTATAATACTACCTCCTATGTACAAGAATATAACTACTATAATACTACTCCTATGTACAAGAATATAACTACTATAATACTGCTCCTATGTACAAGAATATAACTACTATAATACTGCTCCTATGTACAAGAATATAACTACTATAATACTGCTCCTATGTACAAGAATATAACTATTATAATACTGCTCCTATGTACAAGAATATAACTACTATAATACTGCCCCATATATACAAGAATATAACTACTATAATACTACTATGTGCAAGAATATAACTACTATAATACTACTATGTGCAAGAATATAACTACTATAATACTACTCCTACGTACAAGAATATAACTACTATAATACTGCTCCTACGTACAAGAATATAACTACTATAATACCGCCCCCTATGTACAAGAATATAACTACTATAATACTGCCCCCTATGTACAAGAATATAACTACTATAATACTAGCTCCTATGTACAAGAATATAACTACTATAATACTACCTCCTATGTACAAGAATATAACTACTATAATACTGCTCCTATGTACAAGAATATAACTACTATAATACTACCTCCTATGTACAAGAATATAACTACTATAATACTACTCCTATGTACAAGAATATAACTACTATAATACTGCTGCTATGTACAAGAATATAACTACTATAATACTACCTCCTATGTACAAGAATATAACTACTATAATACTGCCCCCTATGTACAAGAATATAACTACTATAATACTACTCCTATGTACAAGAATATAACTACTATAATACTGCTCCTATGTACAAGAATATAACTACTATAATACTACTCCTATGTACAAGAATATAACTACTATAATACTGCTCCTATGTACAAGAATATAACTACTATAATACTACTCCTATGTACAAGAATATAACTACTATAATACTACTCCTATGTACAAGAATATAACTACTATAATACTGCTCCTATGTACAAGAATATAACTACTATAATACTACCTCCTATGTACAAGAATATAACTACTATAATACTGCTCCTATGTACAAGAATATAACTACTATAATACTACCTCCTATGTACAAGAATATAACTACTATAATACTACCCCTATGTACAAGAATATAACTACTATAATACTACTCCTATGTACAAGAATATAACTACTATAATACTACTCCTATGTACAAGAATATAACTACTATAATACTGCTCCTATGTACAAGAATATACCTACTATAATACTGCTCCTATGTACAAGAATATAACTACTATAATACTACTCCTATGTACAAGAATATAACTACTATAATACTACTCCTATGTACAAGAATATAACTACTATAATACTACTCCTATGTACAAGAATATAACTACTATAATACTACTCCTATGTACAAGAATATAACTACTATAATACTACTCCTATGTACAAGAATATAACTACTATAATACTACCTCCTATGTACAAGAATATAACTACTATAATACTGCTCCTATGTACAAGAATATAACTACTATAATACTGCTCCCTATGTACAAGAATATAACTACTATAATACTACTCCTATGTACAAGAATATAACTACTATAATACTACTCCTATGTACAAGAATATAACTACTATAATACTACTCCTATGTACAAGAATATAACTACTATAATACTACTCCTATGTACAAGAATATAACTACTATAATACTGCTCCTATGTACAAGAATATAACTACTATAATACTGCTCCTATGTACAAGAATATAACTACTATAATACTGCTCCTATGTACAAGAATACAACTACTATAATACTACTCCTATGTACAAGAATATAACTACTATAATACTGCTCCTATGTACAAGAATATAACTACTATAATACTGCTATGTACAAGAATATAACTACTATAATACTGCTCCTATGTACAAGAATATAACTACTATAATACTGCTCCTATGTACAAGAATATAACTACTATAATACTGCTCCTATGTACAAGAATATAACTACTATAATACTGCTCCTATGTACAAGAATATAACTACTATAATACTACTCCTATGTACAAGAATATAACTACTATAATACTGCTATGTACAAGAATATAACTACTATAATACTGCTCCTATGTACAAGAATATAACTACTATAATACTACCTCCTATGTACAAGAATATAACTACTATAATACTGCTCCTATGTACAAGAATATAACTACTATAATACTACTCCTATGTACAAGAATATAACTACTATAATACTGCTCCTATGTACAAGAATATAACTACTATAATACTGCTATGTACAAGAATATAACTACTATAATACTGCTCCTATGTACAAGAATATAACTACTATAATACTGCTCCTATGTACAAGAATATAACTACTATAATACTGCTCCTATGTACAAGAATATAACTACTATAATACTGCCCCCTATGTAAAAGAATATAACTACTATAATACTACCTCCTATGTACAAGAATATAACTACTATAATACTGCTCCTATGTACAAGAATATAACTGCTATAACACTCCTATGTACAAGAATGTAACTATAACATGCAGGACTTTGTGTCTGATGAAAAAAACCAGCTTCGCGGCGCAGAGAGTGTAAGCGCACAGCCGTGCATTGCTTTAAAAACCCATTGAAATGAATGGGTTTTTAAGCAAACTGTCTCAAACCTTTCTCAATCCTTTTTTCCGACATTTAGGTCAGATTCACGGCGGACGGAGTCCGGGCGTAAGTGTGAACCCACCCTAACTGTGCACCATGTATCTCCCAAAGTATGTGCCTCCTAGTAAACTGCAAGTCTGACCTCTCGTAGGCTGCAGTCCTAACATGGGCTACCAAGGTAAACGGTGGAGGGCGCAGCTGAAGGCTACGAGGCTACTTACTAGGGTGCCCCAGGCTGGAACCTCATCCTGGGAGATGTATTTTATGGCCACCTGAAAGCAGAGGATGTGACATAAGTCTCCAGCAGTAATAGGATCAGTCATAACATCAAGCAGTGGTTATTGGTAAAAGCCACTTACCGGCAGTCCGTCAGCAATCCTGAAACCCGAATAGACAGTTCCAAATCCGCCACTGCCCAGGAGGGAGCCCACATGATACATCTGGTCAAAAGGCGCCTTCCCTGTTGCCCCTAGGAGAGATACAAGGCACTGACCAATAAGTGTCCGCACCAGAACTGCAGCATAGGCCACGCGTGTAAATATCGCAGCAGCAGCGGTGGTGGCGTTGGTGGCAGCTCTCTCCTGCCTGCTTGTACCACCACCTGGTGAAGACAATCCTGCCACATCTGTAGACACTTCTGCCCGGGTACAACTGTCTAGTGAGAAGGTTTCCACAGACATTGAGAAGAAAAGAAGGAAGCAAGGACATCCTCAAAGACACTGTGGCCCGCGTGGGACGGAACAAACAAGGAACTAAAGCCCCAGATTCCTGCGCCATTCCCAATACCAACAAGTCAGGAACCACAATTAGTGGAAAATATGAGAGGCAAGAAACCACAAAGTCAGGCGTCTACTGGGGCTCGCTCTGGTGTCCACCTCTCACTCACAGGAACCTTTTATAGAAGGATCCAAAAGAACCCATCAGCCCCCTATGGCAGTGATTCCTAAACTTTCTGCTGCCAAGACCCACTGTTTTACTAGGGACACCCCCACAATGTCACACTTGGTTCCTTTTGAAAAATAGGTCCCTGCAACATCAAAAACAGTAATAGCTCAATTCTGCGTCCTGTTATCCTGTCCTCCCCTTCATGCTACGAACCACACATCCAGTTCAGTGCAACGTCCCCACTAGGAGTATGTGTGTGTCTGTGTGTGTGTGTGTGTGTGTTATATATATATATATATATATATATATATATATATATATATATATACAGTATATTATACTGTATGACACTGTCAGAGCTCCTAGGACTATATAGCTATAATACATAGTGTATGACACTGTCAGGGCTCCTAGGACTATATATCTATAATACATAGTGTATGACACTGTCAGGGCTCCTAGGACTATATATCTATAATACATAGTGTATGACACTGTCAGGGCTCCTAGGACTATATATCTATAATACATAGTGTATGACACTGTCAGGACTCCTAGGACTATATATCTATAATACATAGTGTATGACACTGTCAGGGCTCCTAGGACTATATATCTATAATACATAGTGTGTGACACTGTCAGGGCTCCTAGGACTATATATCTATAATACATAGTGTATGACACTGTCAGGGCTCCTAGGACTATATCTATAATACATAGTGTATGACACTGTCAGTGCTCCTAGGACTATATATCTATAATACATAGTTTATGACACTGTCAGGGCTCCTAGGACTATATATATCTATAATAAATGGACGCAGACGCAACACCAAAATGGTGCCGGCATTGGAAGAAGAAAGACAAGGGGTTTATTTGGGGTAGGTAACTAGGAATGAAATGCGACCCATCATCTTACCTGGTGCTTCACATGAAGCTGTTGACTGCTTTGTAGAAGTAGTTGACACTGAAGGGCGACTTGCAGAAGGGGGCGACAAAGAAGTTTGACTCACAGAAGGGGGTGAACTTGAGAATCTACTTGTACAAGGAGATGACCCTGAGAACCCTCTTGTAGAAAAGGGTGACTGTGTAGAGCGGCTTCTGGTAGGGAGTGACCCTGTAGTCTGGTGTGCAGTAGGGGCTGAAGCTGTAGATCCGCTTGTGGTAAAGGGTGAGCCTGTGGCCTTTCTCTCGGTAGGGAGTGACCCTCTAGCATGGCTCTCAGTAAGGGGTGACGCTGGGGCCTGGCTCTCGGTATGGGGTGACCCTGTAGCATGGCTCTCAGTAAGGGGTGACAATGGGGCCTGGCTCTCAGCAGGGGGTGACCCTGTATCATGGCTCTCAGCAGGGGGTGGAGCTGGGGCCTGGCTCTCAGTACGGGGTGCTGCTGGGGCCCGGCTCTCAGTAGGGGGTGACCCTGTATCATGGCTGTCAGTAGGGGGTGCTGCTGGGGCCTGGCTCTCAACAGGGGGTGACCCTGTAGCATGGCTCTCAGTAGGGGGTGATGCTGGGGCCCGGCTCTCAGTAGGCGGTGATGCTGGGGCCTGGCTCTCGGTAGAGGTTGACCCTGTAGCATGGCTCTCGGTAGGGGGAGACGCTGTGGACCACCTCTTGAAAGGTGACAGAATTCCAGCCAGACTGGGAAACTTCAGTTTTCTGCCCACCATTTTATCTGTAATAAAAAGTTAAAATGATGATTTTCCTCCAATTGTTCCTGTGACTGGTCAATAACAATGAAAAGTAACCCCATGGACTACTACTCCCAACATCCTAGTGAGACACTAGGAGAAGCCACGCCCCCTCTAGGAAGTCATCGTCAGACCATGTGAGACGCTAACACTCCAGCTTCTTATTACCGGTAGTCTCGGCTTGTACGCCCCGTCCTGGACATGGCGGAGTCTTCTCCGCGGCCACTGCGAGGAGCGTCTCGCCTTCTAGTCCATGACGTATAAAGTTGGTTTTGGCTAGTAGATGGTGGAGGCCCTCTTTATATCTATTCGTCCTTATATCACCCTCATGATAACGAGGCCGGGGACACATGGGGGTGGTATGCAGCGGGTTATTAGCAGCGGAGCCCCTCTTTATATCCTAATATTATAACGAGGCCGGGGACACATGGGGGTGGTATGAGGCGGGTTATTAGCAGCGGAGCCCCTCTTTATAGCCTAATATTATAACGAGGCCGGGAACACATGGGGGTGGTATGCAGCGGGTTATTAGCAGCGGAGCCCCTCTTTATATCCTAATATTATTACGAGGCCGGGGACACATGGGGGTGGTATGCAGCGGGTTATTAGCAGCGGAGCCCCTCTTTATATCCTAATATTATAACGAGGCCGGGGACACATGGGGGTGGTATGCAGCGGGTTATTAGCAGCGGAGCCCCTCTTTATATCCTAATATTATAGCAGAGCCCCTCTTTATATCCTAATATTATAGTGGAGCCCCTCTTTATAGCCTAATATTATAACGAGGCCGGGGACACATGGGGGTGGTATGCAGCGGGTTATTAGCAGCGGAGCCCCTCTTTATATCCTAATATTATAACGAGACCGGGGACACATGGGGGTGGTATGAGGCGGGTTATTAGCAGCGGAGCCCCTCTTTATATCCTAATATTATAGTGGAACACCCTCTTTTTATATCCTAATATTATAACGAGGCCAGGGACACATGGGGGTGGTATGCAGCGGGTTATTAGCAGCGGAGCTCCTCTTTATAACCTAATATTATAACGAGGCCAGGGACCCATGGGGGTGGTATGCAGCGGGTTATTAGCAGCGGAGCCCCTCTTTATATCCTAATATAACGAGGCCGGGGACACATGGGGGTGGTATGCAGCGGGTTATTAGCAGCGGAGCCCCTCTTTATAACCTAATATTATAACGAGGCCGGGGACACATGGGGGTGGTATGCAGCGGGTTATTAGCAGCGGAGCCCCTCTTTATATTCTAATATTATAACGAGGCCGGGGAAACATGGGGGTGGTATGCAGCGGGTTATTAGCAGCGGAGCCCCTCTTTATAACCTAATATTATAACGAGGCCGGGGACACATGGGGGTGGTATGCAGCGGGTTATTAGCAGCGGAGCCCCTCTTTATATCCTAATATTATAACGAGGCCGGGGACACTGGGGGTGGTATGCAGCGGGTTATTAGCAGCGGAGCCCCTCTTTATAACCTAATATTATAACGAGGCCGGGGACACATGGGGGTGGTATGCAGCGGGTTATTAGCAGCGGAGCCCCTCTTTATATCCTAATATTATAACGAGGCCGGGGACACATGGGGGTGGTATGCAGCGGGTTATTAGCAGCGGAGCCCCTCTTTATATCCTAATATTATAGCGGAGCCCCTCTTTATATCCTAATATTTTAGCGGAGCCCCTCTTTATATCCTAATATTATAGCGGAGCCCCTCTTTATATCCTAATATTATAGCGGAGCCCCTCTTTATATCCTAATATTATAGCGGAGCCCCTCTTTATATCCTAATATTATAGCGGAGCCCCTCTTTATATCCTAATATTATAGCGGAGCCCCTCTTTATATCCTAATATTATAGCGGAGCCCCTCTTTATATCCTAATATTTTAGCGGAGCCCCTCTTTATATCCTAATATTATAGCGGAGCCCCTCTTTATATCCTAATATTATAGTGGAGCCCCTCTTTATATCCTAATATTATAGTGGAGCCCCTCTTTATATCCTAATATTATAGTGGAGCCCCTCTTTATATCCTAATATTATAGTGGAGCCCCTCTTTATATCCTAATATTATAGTGGAGCCCCTCTTTATGGTGTAGTTACTTGCAGGTAACTTTGTGCATCTTGTGCACATGCAGGTGATTTATTGCTCCCTGTTCACACCTGGATTAAACCTTTGCAATGATTTCCAGACTAGATTGACAGGAATAATCCACAATTTACCATCATTTTGTATCTGCAGTGGGCGGGTCCAACCCAAAATGTCGCTAACAACGTGTAAACTGAGCCCAAACCACATATAAAAGACAGGACTACAGGCCTAGTAAAGTAAGTGCACGCCTAGCCGTGTGTTCCCAGTACTGGTGTCCATACATTCCATAGGGACACAACACACAACACACACTGCTGAGTTACCGCAAAGTGCAGCCTCCACAGGACACGCGTTGCGTTACCGCACAGTGCAGCCTCCACGCAGCTCCTGCCACAGGCTCCTCCTCCAGCGCGGGCGCTTCACCACCTGACCAATCACAGCGCGGAGTGCGCTCACGTGATCTCGGGTGCGGCGCACGTGCCTCGCTAAATGGCGCTCTATCCGCGCAAGGGATGAAGGGAAACAAGTGCCTGAGCGGAGCTACAGGAGGAGTGTGCGCATGTGCAGTGACAGCGGCTGTGCGTCACCTACAGGTCACCCCTAGTAACTGCCCATGGCCTGAGCGCCCTAAGTCCAACTACAAGTCCCAGCATGCCCCAAACCTAAACACCCCAAATGTCTGCAGACCCCGCCTCACACCCCAAATGTCTGCAGACCCCGCCGCACACCCCAAATGTCTGTAGACCCCGCCTCACACCCCAAATGTCTGCAGACCCCGCCTCACACCCCAAAATAACTACAGACCCCGCCTCACACATCTGCAGACCCCGCCTCACACCCCAAATGTCTGCAGACCCCGCCTCACACCCCAAATGTCTGCAGACCCCGCCTCACACCCCAAATCACTGCAGACCCCGCCTCACACCCCAAATGTCTGCAGGCCCCGCCTCACACCCCAAATGTCTGCAGACCCCGCCTCACACATCTGCAGACCCCGCCTCACACATCTGCAGACCCCGCCTCACACATCTGCAGACCCCGCCTCACACCCCAAATGTCTGCAGACCCCGCCGCACACCCCAAATGTCTGCAGACCCCGCCTCACACATCTGCAGACCCCGCCTCACACCCCAAATGTCTGCAGACCCCGCCTCACACCCCAAATCACTGCAGACCCCGCCTCACACCCCAAATGTCTGCAGACCCCGCCTCACACCCCAAATGTCTGCAGACCCCGCCTCACACCCCAAATGTCTGCAGACCCCGCCTCACACCCCAAATGTCTGCAGACCCCTCCTCACACCCCAAATGTCTGCAGACCCCGCCTCACACCCCAAATGTCTGCAGGCCCCGCCTCACACCCCAAATGTCTGCAGACCCCGACTCACACCCCAAATGTCTGCAGACCCCGCCTCACACCCCAAATGTCTGCAGACCCCGCCTCACACCCCAAATGTCTGCAGACCCCGCCTCACACATCTGCAGACCCCGCCTCACACCCCAAATGTCTGCAGACCCCGCCTCACACCCCAAATGTCTGCAGACCCCGCCTCACACCCCAAATGTCTGCAGACCCCGCCTCACACCCCAAATGTCTGCAGACCCCGCCTCACACCCCAAATGTCTGCAGACCCCGCCTCACACCCCAAATGTCTGCAGGCCCCGCCTCACACCCCAAATGTCTGCAGACCCCACCTCACACCCCAAAATAACTACAGACCCCGCCTCACACCCCAAATGTCTGCAGACCCCGCCTCACACATCTGCAGACCCCGCCGCACACCCCAAATGTCTGCAGACCCCGCCTCACACCCCAAATGTCTGCAGACCCCGCCTCACACCCCAAATCACTGCAGACCCCGCCTCACACCCCAAATGTCTGCAGGCCCCGCCCTCACACCCCAAATGTCTGCAGACCCCGCCTCACACATCTGCAGACCCCGCCTCACACATCTGCAGACCCCGCCTCACACCCCAAATGTCTGCAGGCCCCGCCTCACACCCCAAATGTCTGCAGACCCCGCCTCACACATCTGCAGACCCCGCCTCACACCCCAAATGTCTGCAGACCCCGCCTCACACCCCAAATGTCTGCAGACCCCGCCTCACACCCCAAATGTCTGCAGACCCCGCCTCACACCCCAAATGTCTGCAGACCCCGCCTCACACCCCAAATGTCTGCAGACCCCTCCTCACGCCTCAAATGTCTGCAGACCCCGCCTCACACCCCAAATGTCTGCAGACCCCGCCTCACACCCCAAATGACCGCAGACCCCGCCTCACACATCTGCAGACCCCGCCTCACACCCCAAATGTCTGCAGACCCCGCCTCACACATCTGCAGACCCCGCCTCACACCCCAAATGTCTGCAGACCCCGCCTCACACCCCAAATGTCTGCAGACCCCGCCTCACACCCCAAATGTCTGCAGACCCCGCCTCACACCCCAAATGTCTGCAGACCCCGCCTCACACCCCAAAACTATCGCAGACCCCACCTCACACCCCAAAATAACTACAGACCCCGCCTCACACCCCAAATGTCTGCAGACCCCGCCTCACACCCCAAAATTATCGCAGACCCCACCTCACACCCCAAATGACTGCAGACCCCGCCTCACACCCCAAAATGTCTGCAGACCCCGCCTCACACCCTAAAAGGTCTGCAGACCCCGCCTCACACCCCAAATGTCTGCAGACCCCGCCTCACACCCCAAATGTCTGCAGACCCCGCCTCACACCCCAAATGTCTGCAGACCCCGCCTCACACCCCAAATGTCTGCAGACCCCGCCTCACACCCCAAATGTCTGCAGACCCCGCCTCACACATCTGCAGACCCCGCCTCACACCCCAAATCACTGCAGACCCCGCCGCACACCCCAAATGTCTGCAGACCCCGCCTCACACCCCAAATGTCTGCAGACCCCGCCTCACACCCCAAATCACTGCAGACCCCGCCTCACACCCCAAATGTCTGCAGGCCCCGCCTCACACCCCAAATGTCTGCAGACCCCGCCTCACACATCTGCAGACCCCGCCTCACACATCTGCAGACCCCGCCTCACACCCCAAATGTCTGCAGGCCCCGCCTCACACCCCAAATGTCTGCAGACCCCGCCTCACACATCTGCAGACCCCGCCTCACACCCCAAATGTCTGCAGACCCCGCCTCACACCCCAAATGTCTGCAGACCCCGCCTCACACCCCAAATGTCTGCAGACCCCGCCTCACACATCTGCAGACCCCGCCTCACACATCTGCAGACCCCGCCTCACACCCCAAATGTCTGCAGGCCCCGCCTCACACCCCAAATGTCTGCAGACCCCGCCTCACACATCTGCAGACCCCGCCTCACACCCCAAATGTCTGCAGACCCCGCCTCACACCCCAAATGTCTGCAGACCCCGCCTCACACCCCAAATGTCTGCAGACCCCGCCTCACACCCCAAATGTCTGCAGACCCCTCCTCACGCCTCAAATGTCTGCAGACCCCGCCTCACACCCCAAATGTCTGCAGACCCTTCCTCACACCCCAAATGTCTGCAGACCCCGCCTCACACCCCAAATGACCGCAGACCCCGCCTCACACATCTGCAGACCCCGCCTCACACCCCAAATGTCTGCAGACCCCGCCTCACACATCTGCAGACCCCGCCTCACACCCCAAATGTCTGCAGACCCCGCCTCACACCCCAAATGTCTGCAGACCCCGCCTCACACCCCAAATGTCTGCAGACCCCGCCTCACACCCCAAATGTCTGCAGACCCCGCCTCACACCCCAAAACTATCGCAGACCCCACCTCACACCCCAAAATAACTACAGACCCCGCCTCACACCCCAAATGTCTGCAGACCCCGCCTCACACCCCAAAATTATCGCAGACCCCACCTCACACCCCAAATGACTGCAGACCCCGCCTCACACCCCAAAATGTCTGCAGACCCCGCCTCACACCCTAAAAGGTCTGCAGACCCCGCCTCACACCCCAAATGTCTGCAGACCCCGCCTCACACATCTGCAGACCCCGCCTCACACCCCAAATGTCTGCAGACCCCGCCTCACACCCCAAATGTCTGCAGACCCCGCCTCACACCCCAAATGTCTGCAGACCCCGCCTCACACCCCAAATGTCTGCAGACCCCGCCTCACACCCCAAATGTCTGCAGACCCCGCCTCACACATCTGCAGACCCCGCCTCACACCCCAAATCACTGCAGACCCCGCCGCACACCCCAAATGTCTGCAGACCCCGCCTCACACCCCAAATGTCTGCAGACCCCGCCTCACACCCCAAATCACTGCAGACCCCGCCTCACACCCCAAATGTCTGCAGGCCCCGCCTCACACCCCAAATGTCTGCAGACCCCGCCTCACACATCTGCAGACCCCGCCTCACACATCTGCAGACCCCGCCTCACACCCCAAATGTCTGCAGGCCCCGCCTCACACCCCAAATGTCTGCAGACCCCGCCTCACACATCTGCAGACCCCGCCTCACACCCCAAATGTCTGCAGACCCCGCCTCACACCCCAAATGTCTGCAGACCCCGCCTCACACCCCAAATGTCTGCAGACCCCGCCTCACACCCCAAATGTCTGCAGACCCCGCCTCACACCCCAAATGTCTGCAGACCCCGCCTCACACCCCAAATGTCTGCAGACCCAGCCTCACACCCCAAATGACCGCAGACCCCGCCTCACACATCTGCAGACCCCGCCTCACACCCCAAATGTCTGCAGACCCTTCCTCACACCCCAAATGTCTGCAGACCCCGCCTCACACCCCAAATGACCGCAGACCCCGCCTCACACATCTGCAGACCCCGCCTCACACCCCAAATGTCTGCAGACCCCGCCTCACACATCTGCAGACCCCGCCTCACACCCCAAATGTCTGCAGACCCCGCCTCACACCCCAAATGTCTGCAGACCCCGCCTCACACCCCAAATGTCTGCAGACCCCGCCTCACACCCCAAATGTCTGCAGACCCCGCCTCACACCCCAAAATTATCGCAGACCCCACCTCACACCCCAAAATAACTACAGACCCCGCCTCACACCCCAAATGTCTGCAGACCCCGCCTCACACCCCAAAATTATCGCAGAGCCCACCTCACACCCCAAATGACTGCAGACCCCGCCTCACACCCCAAAATGTCTGCAGACCCCGCCTCACACCCTAAAAGGTCTGCAGACCCCGCCTCACACCCCAAATGTCTGCAGACCCCGCCTCACACATCTGCAGACCCCGCCTCACACCCCAAATGTCTGCAGACCCCGCCTCACACCCCAAATGTCTGCAGACCCCGCCTCACACCCCAAATGTCTGCAGACCCCGCCTCACACCCCAAATGTCTGCAGACCCCGCCTCACACCCCAAATGTCTGCAGACCCCGCCTCACACATCTGCAGACCCCGCCTCACACCCCAAAAGGTCTGCAGACCCCGCCTCACACCCCAAATGTCTGCAGACCCCGCCTAACACCCCAAATGACTTCAGACCCTTCCTCACACCCCAAATGTCTGCAGACCCCGCCTCACACCCCAAATGTCTGCAGACCCCGCCTCACACATCTGCAGACCCCGCCTCACACCCCAAATGTCTGCAGACCCCGCCTCACACCCTAAATGTCTGCAGACCCCGCCTCACACCCCAAATCACTGCAGACCCCGCCTCACACCCCAAATGTCTGCAGGCCCCGCCTCACACCCCAAATGTCTGCAGACCCCGCCTCACACCCCAAATGTCTGCAGACCCCGCCTCACACCCCAAATGTCTGCAGACCCCGCCTCACACATCTGCAGACCCCGCCTCACACATCTGCAGACCCCGCCTCACACCCCAAATGACTGCAGACCCCGCCTCACACCCCAAATGTCTGCAGACCCCGCCTCACACCCCAAATGTCTGCAGGCCCCGCCTCACACCCCAAATCACTGCAGACCCCGCCGCACACCCCAAATGTCTGCAGACCCAGCCTCACACCCCAAATGTCTGCAGACCCCGCCTCACACATCTGCAGACCCCGCCTCACACCCCAAATGTCTGCAGACCCCGCCTCACACCCCAAATGTCTGCAGACCCCGCCTCACACCCCAAATGTCTGCAGACCCTTCCTCACACCCCAAATGTCTGCAGACCCCGCCTCACACCCCAAATGTCTGCAGACCCAGCCTCACACCCCAAATGTCTGCAGACCCTTCCTCACACCCCAAATGTCTGCAGACCCCGCCTCACACCCCAAATGACCGCAGACCCCGCCTCACACCCCAAATGTCTGCAGACCCCGCCTCACACCCCAAATGACTGCAGACCCCGCCTCACACCCCAAATGTCTGCAGACCCCGCCTCACACCCCAAATGTCTGCAGACCCCACCTCACACCCCAAATGTCTGCGGACCCCGCCTCACACCCTAAATGTCTGCGGACCCCGCCTCACACCCCAAAATGACTGCGGACCCCGCCTCACACCCCAAAATGACTGCAGACCCCGCCTCACACCCCAAATGTCTGCAGACCCCGCCTCACACCCCAAAATTATCGCAGACCCCACCTCACACCCCAAAATAACTACAGACCCCGCCTCACACCCCAAATGTCTGCAGACCCCGCCTCACACCCCAAAATTATCGCAGACCCCACCTCACACCCCAAATGACTGCAGACCCCGCCTCACACCCCAAATGTCTGCAGACCCCGCCTCACACCTCAAAATGACTGCAGACCCCGCCTCACACCCCAAATGTCTGCAGACCCCGCCTCACACCCTAAAAGGTCTGCAGACCCCGCCTCACACCCTAAAAGGTCTGCAGACCCCGCCTCACACCCCAAAAGGTCTGCAGACCCCGCCTCACACCCCAAATGTCTGCAGACCCCGCCTCACACATCTGCAGACCCCGCCTCACACCCCAAATGTCTGCAGACCCCGCCTCACACCCCAAATGTCTGCAGACCCCGCCTCACACCCCAAATGTCTGCAGACCCCGCCTCACACCCCAAAAGGTCTGCAGACCCCGCCTCACACCCCAAATGTCTGCAGTCCCCGCCTCACACATCTGCAGACCCCGCCTCACACCCCAAATGTCTGCAGACCCCGCCTCACACATCTGCAGACCCCGCCTCACACCCCAAAAGGTCTGCAGACCCCGCCTCACACCCCAAATGTCTGCAGACCCCGCCTCACACCCCAAATGTCTGCAGACCCCGCCTCACACCCCAAATGTCTGCAGACCCCGCCTCACACCCCAAATGACTTCAGACCCTTCCTCACACCCCAAATGTCTGCAGACCCCGCCTCACACCCCAAATGTCTGCAGACCCCGCCTCACACCCCAAATGCCTGCAGACCCCGCCTCACACCCCAAATGACTGCAGACCCCGCCTCACACCCCAAATGACTTCAGACCCTTCCTCACACCCCAAATGTCTGCAGACCCCGCCGCACACCCCAAATGTCTGCAGACCCCGCCGCACACCCCAAATGTCTGCAGACCCCGCCGCACACCCCAAATGTCTGCAGACCCCGCCTCACACACCAAATGTCTGCAGACCCCGCCGCACACCCCAAATGACTGCAGACCCTTCCTGACACCCCAAATGTCTGCAGACCCCGCCTCACACCCCAAAAGGTCTGCAGACCTCGCCTCACACCCCAAAATGACTGCAGACCCCGCCTCACACCCCAGAATTATCGCAGACTGTCGTCTCCTGCCGCCGGTCATTCAATTGCACTGGGACTACATTCATGAGGAGGCTTTAGGGAGACTTTCGGTTGGCGGCCGGGCCCCTGCAGTTGGACACGTGTCCCCTGTGCTGTGGATAGGACACCACCCCTTTATGCCCCGCCCTGACCCGACAGCACCCCACAGCTCTCACCCCGATCACTGTCATGGCCTAAGTGTAGAGGATGTCCCCTTGTCACTGTCACTGGTCTATGTGTAGAGGACGTCCCCTTGTCACTGTCACTGGTTTAGGTGTAGAGGATGTCCCCTTGTCACTGGCCTAGGTGTAGAGGATGTCCCCTTGTCACTGTCACTGATCTAGGTGTAGAGGACGTCCCCTTGTCACTGTCACCGGTGTAGAGGATGTCCCCTTGTCACTGGTCTAGGTGTAGAGGATGTCCCCTTGTCACTGTCACTGGTGTAGAGGATGTCCCCTTGTCACTGTCACTGGTCTAGGTGTAGAGGATGTATCCTTGTCACTGTCACCGGTCTAGGTGTAGAGGACGTCCCCTTGTCACTGTCACTGGTGTAGAGGATGTCCCCTTGTCACTGTCACTGGTCTAGGTGTAGAGGATGTATCCTTGTCACTGTCACTGGTCTAGGTGTAGAGGATGTATCCTTGTCACTGGTCTAGGTGTAGAGGACATCCCCTTGTCACTGTCACTGGCCTAGGTGTAGAGGACGTCCCCTTGTCACTGTCACCGGTCTAGGTGTAGAGGATGTCCCCTTGTCACTGTCACTGGTCTAGGTGTAGAGGATGTATCCTTGTCACTGTCAGCGGTCTAGGTGTAGAGGATGTCCCCTTGTCACTGTCACTGATCTAGGTGTAGAGGACGTCCCCTTGTCACTGTCACCGGTCTAGGTGTAGAGGATGTCCCCCGTCACTGTCACTGGTCTAGGTGTAGAGGATGTCCCCTTGTCACTGTCACTGGTCTAGGTGTAGAGGATGTATCCTTGTCACTGTCACCGGTCTAGGTGTAGAGGATGTCCCCTTGTCACTGTCACTGGTCTAGGTGTAGAGGATGTCACCTTGTCACTGTCTCCGGTCTAGGTGTAGAGGACGTCCCCTTGTCACTGTCACTGGTCTAGGTGTAGAGGACTTCCCCTTGTCACTGTCACTGATCTAGGTGTAGAGGACGTCCCCTTGTCACTGTCACTGATCTAGGTGTAGACAGGGGCGCACATGAGGTGAAGTGAGGCAGCCACCTCAGGCGGCACTATCTGCTATAGCTAGGAGGGGCAGCATGGAGGAGCGCTGGTCTGTGTGTGTCTGGACTGTGTGGTCTGCAGGTAACTTTACCTGACAGGACACACGCAGCCTAGGCTGCCCTCCTACACCTAGTGTGCCCCGGGCCCACTAACTCTGTGGGGCGCACACTGCGGCCACCATTAATATATGCTTTACCTTTAACTAGATCGGCATCTGCAAGACTCGAGCTGTGACGCTTTCTTGTAAACCGGAAGCCACTTCAGGCCTGTGGTTTACAAGACACCGAGAAGATAGACACAAGACGTCTGCTTCTCGGCTCAGGCTGGCGCGATGATGTCATAGCATTGCACTTCCTGTGCTGAGTCGCAGATGTCCTGTGTGTGGGTGAAAAAAAAAGCGGCGGCTCCATCAAGTGATCGCAGATAGGTGAATATTAATTTTATTTTGGTTCTGCTACTCCGGTGTCGTCTTCTAACGGATGTCACCACCGCACATGACTGCTGAGGTCGCTGACATGGGATGTCACAGTGCTGTGGGGACTTTTGCTGGAACAGAACACCAGAGCAGCAGGACTGGAACATGCTCGGAGACACCGGAGCACCTACTCTGGCCTCATGTTAAAAAAGTGGTTATCTTGGACAACCCCTTTAAGGTGGAACATGGGCTTTATTAACCCCTTAAGGACACAGCCCAAAAGTGCGTTTAGGACCAGGCCTTGTTTTTCAAAACTGACGTGTCACTTTATGTGGCAAGAACTTTGAGACGCTTTAACTTACACAAGTGATTTTGAGATTGTTTTCTCGGGACACATTGTACTTCATGTTAGTGGTAAACACTAATCAATATTTTTGTATTTATTTATAAAAAAATAGGATATTTGATGGAAATTTGGAAAAAAGGCAACCTTGACAGCAGTGATCGGGGACGCCTGATGCTGTGTGATGAGACCTGTCACAACAGCTTGGTGATATTTCCTGAAGATACCCTGATCGGAATTCATCAATGAAGCTTGGCAGTGTTGTAAGTATTGATTTGATTACTTTTTCTTTTTATACCTTTCTTTGTTGTAAGTATTGATCTGATTACTTTTTGATATCTTTTTATACCTTTCTTAATAAAATGTTAAGCTATTGTTGATAGTCCAGTGTTTTATTCTATAACTTTGTTCTATAATACGGAATCCAAAGAATCTTTTTCCCTTGGCACAACAATTGACATCATCTTTTAACCGTCCTTTAATTTATTTTGGATGTTAGAAGGCTTACAAGTGTAACAGCGATTTTCCAGATTTACAGGAAAATTTCCCAAACTAATTTTTTAGGGACCACTTCAGTTCTGAAGGGGATTATAAAGGCCTATATATTAGAAACCACCATAAAATCACCCCATTTTCAAATCTGCACCCCTGAAATAATTCAAAACAGCATTTGGGAAGTTTGTTAACCCTTTAAGCATTTCACAAGAATTAAAACGATATCGAGGTGAAATTTAGATATTTCATTTTTTTCCACTAATCCCTTCATTTAGCCCTAAATTCAGTGGTGATCCTAGCCTCTTTGCTGCCTGAGGCGGACTATAGAAAGACGCCCCCCCCCCAAAAAAACAAAACAAAAAAAAAAACTGAGTTTCCATGCTACTAGTTTAACACACTGTTATCGTCGCACAATATACACAATACACAAAGTTATAAAACAGTTTATAAGAATTCTTCTTCCTGTATTACTTCAGTATCAGATCAACAACACGGCATTAACAATGACAATAACTTCCCACATCTTCTGCTTGGTGGATGGACGAGCCCACGTGGCCCCCATTCTCTATAATAGGAGCCCCGCAGATAGCTGAGGACTGGACTTCGGGTATCTTTGGTGCTCCCATTGAAGTGAATGAGAGCCCCGCGGGTTCGTCCATCCACCAAGCGACACCCCTATATATATGGCTGCGGTCAGTGGGGTCTCAGCAGACAGACCCCCATCACTCAGGTATTTATCCTCTATCATTTAAGGGAATACAGGGCAGTAACATTCTGTGACTTCCAGGTGACGTCTCAGACTAATCGGTCACATTTCCCTTCTCTTCCCTCTGGACCGTCATGACCACTTCTTCCAGCTGTGACTTCTCTCTGTAAAGTTTGCAGCACAGACATCTTTGGCTCCTCACTTTTCCAGGCACCGACCCACATTGTCCTCACCTACACAAAGCCCCCATCCTGCTGCTACCACCAATTATATAATATATGATATAATGATAATGAATAATACCCCCAAGTGCATCTATATATTAATAATGTCCGTGTGTACCCTGTATAAATAGTGCCCCTTATTAATAATGTCCGTGTGTACCCTGTATAAATAGTGCCCCTTATTAATAATGTCTGTGTGTACCCTGTATAAATAGTGTCCCTTATTAATAATGTCTGTGTGTACCCTGTATAAATAGTGTCCCTTATTAATAATGTCCATGTGTACCCTGTATAACTAGTGCCCCTTATTAATAATGTCCGTGTGTACCCTGTATAAATAGTGCCCCTTATTAATAATGTCCGTGTGTACCCTGTATAAATAGTGCCCCTTATTAATAATGTCCGTGTGTGCCCTGTATAAATAGTGCCCCTTATTAGTAATGTCTGTGTGTACTCTGTATAAATAGTGCCCCTTATTAATAATGTCCGTGTGTACCCTGTATAAATAGTGCCCCTTATTAATAATGTCAGTGTGTACCCTGTATAAATAGTGCCCCTTATTAATAATGTCCGTGTGTACCCTGTATAAATAGTGCCCCTTATTAATAATGTCTGTGTGTACCCTGTATAAATAGTGTCCCTTATTAATAATGTCCATGTGTACCCTGTATAAATAGTGCCCCTTATTAGTAATGTCTGTGTACCCTGTATAAATAGTGCCCCTTATTAGTAATGTCTGTGTGTACCCTGTATAAATAGTGCCCCTTATTAGTAATGTCCGTGTGTACCCTGTATAAATAGTGCTCCTTATTAATAATGTCCATGTGTACCCTGTATAAATAGTGCCCCTTATTAATAATGTCCGTGTGTACCCTGTATAAATAGCGCCCCTTATTAATAATGTCCGTGTGTACCCTGTATAAATAGTGTCCCTTATTAATAATGTCCGTGTGTACCCTGTATAAATAGTGCCCCTTATTAGTAATGTCTGTGTGTACCCTGTATAAATAGTGCCCCTTATTAGTAATGTCTGTGTGTACCCTGTATAAATAGTGCCCCTTATTAGTAATGTCTGTGTGTACCCTGTATAAATAGTACCCCTTATTAATAATGTCCGTGTGTACCCTGTATAAATAGTGCCCCTTATTAGTAATGTCTGTGTGTACCCTGTATAAATAGTGCCCCTTATTAATAATGTCCGTGTGTACCCTGTATAAATAGTGCCCCTTATTAATAATGTCCGTGTGTACCTTGTATAAATAGTGCCCCTTATTAATAATGTCCGTGTGTACCCTGTTTAAATAGTGCCCCTTATTAATAATGTCTGTGTGTACCCTGTATAACTAGTGCCCCTTATTAATAATGTCCGTGTGTACCCTGTATAATTAGTGCCCCTTATTAATAATACCCCAGGTGTTAACTAATTAAAAGGTTTTCCAGGTCATTAATAAACTAATCAGTGGGGTTCAAAAACTCAGGACCCCCACTGACCAGCTGTTTGAATGGTACCTGTGTAAGCGCCGTGACCGCTTCTCTGTTTACATAGTGTAAGTCATCTCATAGCGGCCATGTAATGTAACTGCAGCCTCGTCCTGTACATGTCTACAGTATGTGACAAGGCTACAACTACATCACACGGTCACTATAAACAGACAGCGTATAATATAAACAGGTGCCATAGCCCATGTTTATAGCACCCCATTTACACACACTATAATGTTCCACAGCAGCCCCTGCACACAGTATTATGGCCCACAGCGGCCCCTGCACACGGTATTATGCTCCATAGTGGCCCCTGCTCACGGTATTATGCCCCACATTGGCCACTGCACACAGTATTATGTTCCACAGCAACTCCTGCACACGGTATTATTCTCCATATTGGCCCCTGCACACGGTATTATGCTCCACAGTGGCCCCAGCACACGGTATTATGCTCCACAGTGGCCCCAGCACACGGTATTATGCTCCACAGTGGCCCCAGCACACGGTATTATGCTCCATAGTGGCCCCTGCACTGGTATTATGCTCTATAGTGGCCCTTGCACTGGTATTATGCTCCATAGTGGCCCCTGCACTGGTATTATCCTCCATAGTGGCCCTTGCACTGGTATTATGCTCCATAGTGGCCCCTGCACTGGTATTATCCTCCATAGTGGCCCTTGCACTGGTATTATGCTCCATAGTGGCCCCTGCACTGGTATTATCCTCCATAGTGGCCCCTGCACTTGTATTATGCTCCATAGTGGCCCCTACACTTGTATTATGCTCCATAGTGGCCCCTGCACTCGGTATTATGCTCTATAATGGCCCCTGCACTTGTATTATGCTCCAGAGTGGCCCCTGCACAGGGTATTATGCTCTACAGTGGTCCCTGCACAGGGTATTATGCCCCATAGTGGCCCACCCATGAACTATTATTATACTCTGGGGTCTTTTCAGACCCCAGAGTACAATGATTGGAGACCCAGGGGAGAATACAAATATAAAAACCAGAGTTACTTACCTATCCTGGACACCGGTGCACTCCTTGCAGCTTTCGGCCCTGTTTAATTGCGCACACACGTCACGTGATCAGGCCGGCGACGCGACCTGATGACGTCACCAGAGGCCTCAAGCCTGCTCGGAGTTACATCGGATCGCAGGAGGTGAGTAACATTGGTTTTTATGTTTCCTCACCAACCCTAGGCCTCCGATTATTATACTCCGGGGTCTGAATAGACCCCGGAGTATAATAAAAGTAGTATTTGCAGCCCGCGGCCTCACTTACTGATACCTGCAGCCGCTCACAGCGGCATCCACTTCCCTTTCTGCGTCCCATAGCAGAAGGGGAAGCGGGGGCGGCCACGAGCAGACGCGGGGTAGGTAAATAAATAGGCCCTGACCTGCCGGGGATACTCCAACAGGTTACGGCCTATTTATATATATAAAAAAAAAAGTTATACTCACCTGCGATGCCTTGATGCAGCCGCCGCCGCCTCCTCTTCTTGTCCGCGACGTCTGTGTCTCAGCGTAGGCGGCGTGATGACGTCATTGTATCGCCACCTGCGCTGAGATGCGACGTCTTGTAAACCAACCCAGGACAGGCCGCGCTCAGCTCTGGGTTGTTTTTTTTTAAAAGCGGCCTGTCCTGGGCTGATTTACATGAAATAGTAAAAATGCCGCCGCCCGGACAGTGCCGCCTGAGGCGGCCGCCTCACTTCGCCTCATTAGCGGTGCGCCCCTGCCTAAATTTAACACATTCACAAAGGGTTAAAGGAGAAAATACATCTCACAGTTTATTATACAATTTCTCCTGAGCACAGAAATCCCCCACATGTGGGTGTAACTGATGTTTGGGCGAATGGCAGCGCACGGAAGGGAAGGAGCGACACTGGGGGTATGGAAAGCAGATTTTGCTGGAATAGTTTTCAGGTGCCATGTTGCATTTACTGAGCCCCTAGAGTACCAAAACCCCTAAAAGTGACCCCATTTTGGAAACTACACCCCTCACAGAATTCATCAAGGGTTATACTGAGCATTTTGACCCCACAGCTGTTTCACAGATTTTACTAACATTGGGATGTATAATTGAAAAATTACTAAAACGTCACTTTATCCCCAAAGTTTTCATTTTCACAAGGGGTTAAAGGAGAAAAAGGACCCCATAGTTTGTTAAACAATTTCTCCTGAACATAGAAATGCCCCATATGTGGTCGTAAACTGCTGTATGGGTACATGGTGGGGCTCAGAATGGAAGGAGCGCTATTTGGCTTTTGTAGGGCAGAGTTTGCTGGAATAGTTTTCAGGTGCCATGTTGCATTTGCAGAGCCCCCAAAGTACCAAAACAGTGGAAACCCCCTAAAAGTGACCCCATTTTGGAAACCACACCCCTCACAGAACATGTCAAGGGGTATAGTGAGCATTTTGAACCCACAGCTGTTTCACAGATTTTATTAACATTGGGACATGAAAATGAAAAATTTCTTTTTTTCCAATAAACTGTCAATTTAGCCCCAAATTTTTCATTTTCACAAGAGGACAAAGGAGAAAAATCTCCCCAAAGTTTGTTACACAATTTCTCCTGAACACATAAATGCCCCATATGTGGTTGTAATCTGCTGTATGGGTACATGATGGGGCTCAGAATGGAAAGAGCGCTATTTGGCTTTAGGAGGGCAGATGTGGCTGGAATAGTTTTCGGGTGCCATGTCTCATCTGCAGAGCCCCTAAAGTACCAATACAATGGAATCCCCTCAAAAGGGACCCCATTTCAGAAACTACACCCCCCAAGGAATGTATCAAGGGGTATTATCATTTTGAGCCTAAAAATGCTTCCCAAAAATTAATGTACAAAGTGAAAATTGAAGTTTTTGAAGAAATATCCAATTTCAGAATATGTTGTGGCCACTTTGTGGCATCAGAGACATGAACTCCTAAAACTATTAAGTGGGCTATCCCGGGGACAAAAATTATATATGTGGGTATAAACTGCTGCTTAAGCACACAGCAGGGCTCAGAAGGGAAGGAGCACTGTGTTTTTTTAGCTTTTGGAGTACAGATTTAGAGGGACTTTCTGGTCGCCATGTTATTTTTGCAGAGCCCTGGAGGTGCCAGTAAATTGGAATTCCCCAAGATGTGACCCCCATTTTGTAGGGGCAATTTTAGGGTCTCTGCAAATGTGACATGGCGTCCAAAAACCAACAATCTAAATCTGCGCTCCAAAAGTACATAGTGCTCCTTCACATCTGCCCCCTGCTGTGTGCCCAAATGACAGTTTATGCCCCCATGTATGACACTGCTGTACCCGGGATAATGTACTTACTGCCATCTGCTGTTTTGGTACATGTATGACACTGGTGTACCCAGGATAATGTACTTACTGCCATATGTGGTATATACTGCTGTTTGGGTACATGTATGACACTGGTGTACCCGGGATAATGTACTTACTGCCATATGTGGTATATACTGCTGTTTGGGTACATGAATGACACTGGTGTACCCAGGATAATGTACTTACTGCCATATGTGGTATATATTGCTGTTTGGGTACATGTATGACACTGGTGTACCCGGGATAATGTACTTACTGCCATATGTGGTATATACTGCTGTTTGGGTACATGTATGACACTGGTGTACCCGGGATAATGTACTTACTGCCATATGTGGTATATACTGCTGTTTGGGTACATGTATGACACCGGTGTACATGGGATAATGTACTTACTGCCATATGTGGTATATACTGCTGTTTGGGTACATGTATGACACTGGTGTACCCGGGATAATGTACTTACTGCCATATGTGGTATACACTGCCGTTTGGGTACATGTATGACACTGGTGTACCCGGGATAATGTACTTACTGCCATATGTGGTATATACTGCTGTTTGGGTACATGTATGACACTGGTGTACCCGGGATAATGTACTTACTGCCATATGTGGTATATAATGCCGTTTGGGCACATGTATGACACTGGTGTACCCGGGATAATGTACTTACTGCCATATGTGGTATATATCGCTGTTTGGGTACATGTATGACACCGGTGTACCCGGGATAATGTACTTACTGCCATATGTGTTATATATTCTGCTGTTTGGGTACATGTATGACACTGGTGTACCCGGGATAATGTACTTACTGCCATATGTGGTATATACTGCTGTTTGGGCACATGTATGACACTGGTGTACCCGGGATAATGTACTTACTGCCATATGTGGTATATACTGCTGTTTGGGTACATGTATGACACCGGTGTACCCGGGATAATGTACTTACTGACATATGTGGTATATACTGCTGTTTGGGCACATGTATGACACCGGTGTACCCGGGATAATGTACTTACTGCCATATGTGGTATATACTGCTGTTTGGGTACATGTATGACACTGGTGTACCCGGGATAATGTACTTACTGCCATATGTGGTATATACTGCTGTTTGGGCACATGTATGACACTGGTGTACCTGGGATAATGTACTTACTGCCATATGTGGTATATACTGCTGTTTGGGTACATGTATGACACTGGTGTACCCGGGATAATGTACTTACTGACATATGTGGTATATACTGCTGTTTGGGTACATGTATGACACTGGTGTACCCGGGATAATGTACTTACTGCCATATGTGGTATATACTGCTGTTGGGGTACATGTATGACACCGGTGTACCCGGGATAATGTACTTACTGCCATATGTGGTATATACTGCTGTTTGGGTACATGTATGACACTGGTGTACCCGGGATAATGTACTTACTGCCATATGTGGTATATACTGCTGTTGGGGTACATGTATGACACTGGTGTACCCGGGATAATGTACTTACTGCCATATGTGGTATATACTGCTGTTTGGGTACATGTATGACACTGGTATACCCGGGATAATGTACTTACTGCCATATGTGGTATATACTGCTGTTTGGGTACATGTATGACACTGGTGTACCCGGGATAATGTACTTACTTCCATATGTGGTATATACTGCTGTTGGGGTACATGTATGACACCGGTGTACCCGGGATAATGTACTTACTGCCATATGTGGTATATACTGCTGTTTGGGTACATGTATGACACTGGTGTACCCGGGATAATGTACTTACTGCCATATGTGGTATATACTGCTGTTTGGGTACATGTATGACACCGGTGTACCCAGGATAATGTACTTACTGCCATATGTGGTATATTCTGCTGTTTGGGTACATGTATGACACTGGTGTACCTGGGATAATGTACTTACTGCCATATGTGGTATATACTGCTGTTTGGGTACATGTATGACACCGGTGTACCCGGGATAATGTACTTACTGCCATATGTGGTATACACTGCTGTTTGGGTACATGTATGACACTGGTGTACCCGGGATAATGTACTTACTGCCATATGTGGTATATACTGCTGTTTGGGTACATGTATGACACCGGTGTACCCGGGATAATGTACTTACTGCCATATGTGGTATATACTGCTGTTTGGGTACATGTATGACACTGGTGTACCCGGGATAATGTACTTACTGCCATATGTGGTATATACTGCTGTTTGGGCACATGTATGACACTGGTGTACCCGGGATAATGTACTTACTGCCATATGTGGTATATACTGCTGTTTGGGTACATGTATGACACCGGTGTACCCGGGATAATGTACTTACTGCCATATGTGGTATATACTGCTGTTTGGGTACATGTATGACACTGGTGTACCCGGGATAATGTACTTACTGCCATATGTGGTATATACTGCTGTTTGGGCACAGCCGGGCACAGAAGGGAGGGAGCGCTATTTTGGGTTTTGGACACCATGTCACTTTTGCAGAGCCCAAGAATTGCCAGTAAAGTGGAATCCACAGACTTGTGACCCCATTTTGGAAACTACTCCCTTCAAGGGATTTATCAAGTGGGGTAGCGAGCATTATTAATCCTTAAGTGTTGCATTCTTTTAATTTCCAGAAATGAATGCGCAGCTGATAATGAAAATTTAAAAATAACATTTTTCCGTAGATTCGCCATTTCAGCGCCCGATATGTTGTGCCCAGCTTATGTCTGCAGAGACACACACTACAAAAACTGGTGAGCGGGGATCCCGGGCACAACATTTTATGCACTGAAATGACGTATTCCTGGAAAAATTGTCATTTTCACCATTCACAATCAGCTGAGTATTCATTTATGGATAATAAATTATAGCAACACTTGGGGGTTAAAATGCTCGCTGTACCCCGGGATAAATTCCTTCAGGGGTGTAGTTTCCAAAATGGGGTGACATGTCAGGGGATTCCACTGTACTGGCGTTTCAGCTCTGCAAAAGTGTCATGGCGTCCAAAAACCAAACTGGCCAAGTCTGTGCTCCAAAAACCAAATAGCGCTCCTTCCCTTCTGTGCCCGGCTGTGTCCATATAGCAATATATACCACATATGGCAGTAAGTACATTATCCTGGGTACACCAGTGTCATACATGTACCCAAACAGCAGTATATACCACATATGGCAGTAAGTACATTATCCCGAGTACACCAGTGTCATACATGTACCCAAACAGCAGTGTATACCACATATGGCAGTAAGTACATTATCCCGGGTACACCAGTGTCATACATGTACCCAAACAGCAGTATATACCACATATGGCAGTAAGTACATTATCCCGGGTACACCAGTGTCATACATGTGCCCAAACAGCAGTATATACCACATATGTCAGTAAGTACATTATCCTGCGTACGCCAGTGTCATACATGTACCCAAACAGCAGTATATACCACATATGGCAGTAAGTACATTATCCTGTGTACGCCAGTGTCATACATGTACCCAAACAGCAGTATATACCACATATGGCAGTAAGTACATTATCCTGTGTACGCCAGTGTCATACATGTACCCAAACAGCAGTATATACCACATATGGCAGTAAGTACATTATCCCGGGTACACCAGTGTCATACATGTACCCAAACAGCAGTATATACCACATATGGCAGTAAGTACATTATCCCAGGTACACCAGTGTCATACATGTACCCAAACAGCAGTATATACCACATATGGCAGTAAGTACATTATCCCGGGTACACCAGTGTCATACATGTACCCAAACAGCAGTATATACCACATATGGCAGTAAGTACATTATCCCGGGTACACCAGTGTCATACATGTGCCCAAACGGCATTATATACCACATATGGCAGTAAGTACATTATCCCAGGTACACCAGTGTCATACATGTACCCAAACAGCAGTATATACCACATATGGCAGTAAGTACATTATCCAGGGTACACCAGTGTCATACATGTACCCAAACAGCAGTATATACCACATATGGCAGTAAGTACATTATCCCGGGTACACCAGTGTCATACATGTACCCAAACAGCAGTATATACCACATATGGCAGTAAGTACATTATCCCGAGTACACCAGTGTCATACATGTACCCAAACAGCAGTGTATACCACATATGGCAGTAAGTACATTATCCCGGGTACACCAGTGTCATACATGTACCCAAACAGCAGTATATACCACATATGGCAGTAAGTACATTATCCCGGGTACACCAGTGTCATACATGTACCCAAACAGCAGTATATACCACATATGGCAGTAAGTACATTATCCCGGGTACACCGGTGTCATACATGTACCCAAACAGCAGTATATACCACATATGGCAGTAAGTACATTATCCTGTGTACGCCAGTGTCATACATGTACCCAAACAGCAGTATATACCACATATGGCAGTAAGTACATTATCCTGGGTACACCGGTGTCATACATGTACCCAAACAGCAGTATATACCACATATGGCAGTAAGTACATTATCCCGGGTACACCAGTGTCATACATGTACCCAAACAGCAGTGTATACCACATATGGCAGTAAGTACATTATCCCGGGTACACCAGTGTCATACATGTACCCAAACAGCAGTATATACCACATATGGCAGTAAGTACATTATCCCGGGTACACCAGTGTCATACATGTACCCAAACAGCAGTATATACCACATATGGCAGTAAGTACATTATCCCGGGTACACCAGTGTCATACATGTGGGTATAATCTTCAGTTTGGGCACACAGCAGGGCACAGATATGAAGGAGCGCTGTGTGGCTTTTGGAGCGCAGATTCAGATGTTTGGGATCTGGACGCCATGTCATGTTTGCAGAGCCCCTGAAGTGCCAGTAAAGTGGAATCCCCTAGGGAGTGACCCCATTTTATAATCTGGCCCCCTCATAGTATCTATCAGGGGTGTAGTGAGCTTCAGTATCCCAGACGTGACTGCACAGCGGAGGGTGAAGAGTGAATATGTAAGCTGTGCGTAGTACATTGGGAACACCAAATTCCCTCCTATATCCCCAGTAGCTCCTATTATTGGGGGTCACTCTGGGGGTCACTTCTGGTGTCTTTTCCCTTGTAAGCTGTAAATCTGGTTTGTCCCCTGATATCCGCTCGCACAGCTTATACATTCCCTCCTGCCGCAGACAGTTTTGTTCTAATGATTTGGCGATTTTTGGGGGGTTTTTGTCTTCACATTGTACGAGCTATATCTTCTTTATTTCTCTGGTGATGTCGCCATATGAGGGCTTGTTGTTTGCGGGGTGAGATGTATTTTTTAATGACATCATTTTTAGGTGCTTACAACTTATTAAATAAATTTTATTAACTCTTTCTTGGTGGATTAAAAAACAACCCCATCAATTCTGGCACTGCGTTTTACCTTTTAAATTTTTCACCATGCAGCATAAAGCATAAGTAACATGTTGCCTTTATTCTACAGGTCGGTACGATTACGGCGATACCTCATTTATATTGTTTTTTTATGCGATACTAATTTTGCAGAACAAAAACCCATTTGGGGACATAAATTTATTGTTTTTGCATCGCCATCTTCTGAGATGAGTAACATTTTTATTTTACGGCTTACAGAGTTGGTTTAGGGCTTATTTTTTGTGGGACAATCTGTGCTTTTTATTGGTATGGTTTTGGGGTACATATGACTTTTTGATCACTTTTTATGGCATATTTTGTAAGGTGAGATGGCAAAAAATCATTACTTTTGGCGAGTTTTTTTCCGTTTTTTTTTTCCCGACGTTCACCGTGTACATTAAATATGGTTTCAGTTTTATTGTACAGGTTGTTACGGACGCGGTGATACCAAATATGTGTTGTTTTTATTAATTTTTAGGGGTTTTTTTTATATAATTTATTTTATATAGGAAAAGGGAATTTTTGGGGCTTTATTCTTTTATTAATTTTTTTTCAAACACTTTATTTTATTTTTTTTTCACTTTTTTATTTTTTCATGTGTCCCATTAGGACACCTGAGCCAGAGATGCTTTGATTGCTGGCTCAGTACTATAGACTGCAAGACACACGCATGCAAGTGTCCTGCAGTCTATACAGGAAGTCAGCGCTATGGAAACACAGCGCTGACATCCAGAGGTCTCGGCAGGATCAACCAGGTAGAGGGGTCTCCAGGCAGCCTGGGGTCACTGGGCAGACCCCGGGCTGCAGATTATACATATCGGCACCCCCCGATCTCGCCGCGGGGGGTGCCGATCGGAGCGGCAACATGGTGGAACCCCTTGGATGCCGCGGTCATGTTTGACCGCGGCATCCAAGGGGTTAAAACCTCCGATCGGAACTCAGTTCCGACCAGGGGATATGGAGCAGGGTGTTAGCTGTCAGTTACAGCTAACACCTGGTTCCGATGCCGTCCGCTCAGATAGTGAGCGGGCGGCCGCCCCAGGGAGTATTAGTACGCCCTGTTGCGCTAAGTACCAAGCGCACAGGATGTAATAGTACGTCCAATGTCGTTAAGGGGTTAAAGGAGTTTTCCAGCTCTTCCAGCATTTTTATTGATAGTCTATCCTCAGAATAGATCATCAATAAGAGAACAGTGACCCCCCCACTGATCAGCTGTATGGAGGGGCCCCGGCGCCTGTTTATATCACACGTTGTCTGTAATATAATGACCGTGTGATGTCATTACAGCCTTGTCACATAGACATGTATAGAATAAGGCTGTAGTTACATTACATGGCCACTATGAGGTGAATGACACTATGTAATCAGAGAAGCAGCCACAGCGCCTACACAGATACCAGGGTTCATTCACAAAGCTGATCAGTGGGGGTCCTGGGTTTTTGAGCCCCACTAATTTTTTTTTATTGATAACCTGGAAAACCTTTTAATTAGAAAACCTATGGAGCAATATTAATAAGAGACACTATTTATACAGGGTACACACAGACATTATTAATAAGGGGCACTATTTATACAGGGTACACACGGACATTATTAATAAGGGGCACTATTTATACAGGGTACACACAGACATTATTAATAAGGGACACTATTTATACAGGGTACACACGGACATTATTAATAAGGGGCACTATTTATACAGGGCACACACGGACATTATTAATAAGGGGCACTATTTATACAGGGTACACACAGACATTATTAATAAGGGGCACTATTTATACAGGGTACACACAGACATTATTAATAAGGGGCACTATTTATACAGGGGGTACACACAGACATTATTAATAAGGGGCACTATTTATACAGGGCACACACGGACATTATTAATAAGGGGTACTATTTATACAGGGTACACACGGACATTATTAATAAGGGGCACTATTTATACAGGGTACACACAGACATTATTAATAAGGGGCACTATTTATACAGGGCACACACGGACATTATTAATAAGGGGCACTATTTATACCGGGTACACACGGACATTATTAATAAGGGGCACTATTTATACAGTGTACACACAGACATTATTAATAAGGGGCACTATTTATACAGGGTACACACGGACATTATTAATAAGGGGCACTATTTATACAGGGTACACACGGACATTATTAATAAGGGACACTATTTATACAGGGTACACACGGACATTATTAATAAGGGGCACTATTTATACAGGGTACACACGGACATTATTAATAAGGGGCACTATTTATACAGGGTACACACGGACATTATTAATAAGGGGCACTATTTATACAGGGTACACACGGACATTATTAATAAGGGGCACTATTTATACAGGGTACACACAGACATTACTAATAAGGGGCACTATTTATACAGGGTACACACAGACATTATTAATAAGGGGCACTATTTATACAGGGTACACACGGACATTATTAATAAGGGGCACTATTTATACAGGGTACACACAGACATTATTAATAAGGGGCACTATTTATACAGGGTACACACGGACATTATTAATAAGGGGCACTATTTATACAGGGTACACACGGACATTATTAATAAGGGACACTATTTATACAGGGTACACACGGACATTATTAATAAGGGGCACTATTTATACAGGGTACACACGGACATTATTAATAAGGGGCACTATTTATACAGGGTACACACGGACATTATTAATAAGGGGCACTATTTATACAGGATACACACGGACATTATTAATAAGGGGCACTATTTATACAGGGTACACACAGACATTAATAAGGGGCACTATTTATACAGGGTACACACGGACATTATTAATAAGGGGCACTAGTTATACAGGGTACACACAGACATTATTAATAAGGGGCACTATTTATACAGGGTACACACGGACATTATTAATAAGGGGCACTATTTATACAGGGTACACACGGACATTATTAATAAGGGGCACTATTTATACAGGGTACACACGGACATTATTAATAAGGGGCACTATTTATACAGGGTACACACGGACATTATTAATAAGGGGCACTATTTATACAGGGCACACACTTACATTATTAATAAGGGGCACTATTTATACAGGGTACACACGGACATTATTAATAAGGGGTACTATTTATACAGGGTACATGCGGACATTATTAATAAGGGGCACTATTTATACAGGGTACACACGAACATTATTAATAAGGGGCACTATTTATACAGGGTACACACGGACATTATTAATAAGGGGCACTATTTATACAGGGTACACACGGACATTATTAATAAGGGGCACTATTTATACAGGGTACACACGGACATTATTAATAAGGGGCGCTATTTATACAGGGTACACACGGACATTATTAATAAGGGGCACTATTTATACAGGGTACATACGGACGTTATTAATAAGGGGTAAGTATTTATACAGGATACACACGGACATTATTAATAAGGGGCACTATTTATACAGGGTACACACGGACATTATTAATAAGGGGCACTATTTATACAGGGTACACACGGACATTATTAATAAGGGGCACTATTTATTCAGGGTACATACGGATGTTATTAATAAGGGGCAGTATTTATACAGGATACACACGGACATTATTAATAAGGGGCACTATTTATACAGGGTACACACAGACATTATTAATAAGGGACACTATTTATACAGGGTACACACGGACATTATTAATAAGGGGCACTAGTTATACAGGGTACACACAGACATTATTAATAAGGGGCACTATTTATACAGGGTACACACGGACATTATTAATAAGGGGCACTATTTATACAGGGCACACACGGACATTATTAATAAGGGGCACTATTTATACAGGGTACACACGGACATTATTAATAAGGGGCACTATTTATACAGGGTACACACGGACATTACTAATAAGGGGCACTATTTATACAGGGTACACACTGACATTATTAATAAGGGCCACTATTTATACAGGGTACACACGGACATTATTAATAAGGGACACTATTTATACAGGGTACACACGGACATTATTAATAAGGGGCACTAGTTATACAGGGTACACACAGACATTATTAATAAGGGGCACTATTTATACAGGGTACACACTGACATTATTAATAAGGGGCAGTATTTATACAGGATACACACGGACATTATTAATAAGGGGCACTATTTATACAGGGCACACACGGACATTATTAATAAGGGGCACTATTTATACAGGGTACACACGGACATTATTAATAAGGGGTACTATTTATACAGGGTACACACGGACATTATTAATAAGGGGCACTATTTATACAGGGTACACACGAACATTATTAATAAGGGGCACTATTTATACAGGGTACACACGGACATTATTAATAAGGGGCACTATTTATACAGGGTACACACGGACATTATTAATAAGGGGCGCTATTTATACAGGGTACACACGGACATTATTAATAAGGGGCACTATTTATACAGGGTACACACGGACATTATTAATAAGGGGCACTATTTATACAGGGCACACACTTAT